>PVKA01026671.1:0-31451 GCA_004027165.1 Ctenomys sociabilis
TCCACGGCAGATGGAGTTGGGCGTCCTGCAAGCCCAGCGGCAAGAATTTAGAAGATGGGACCATCACGGCGGGCGATCAGAGAAAGGTATCGCATTCAGTAGTGACGTAAACGTCATCCTGAAGCAGCCTGCAAATTTTACCTTTTGCTTTTAGCTCTATCAGTATGGTCCCTATCCTTGTGATAGCGCTCCCTGTCCTTTTCCCCCTCTCTGTGTTTACTTTTCTCTCGATCTTTGTCTTTCTCATGGTCTTCACTTTTGAGTTTGTCTGGTTTCTTTTCTGCACTTCTACTCTCTCTGCCCACTTTTCCATCTGCCCCTCGATCACCATGCAGTAACCGTGGCCTGTCTTTATGCCCTTCCTCTCTTTTTCTGTCTTTGTCCTGGCTTCTGTCTCTGCGTCTGTGCCTTTCAGAATCTTGCTCCCATTCCTTTTCATGTCGCTCTCTTTTCAAGTGATGTGAATCACTGTAAAATCTCTGGCGATCCCCTTTCCCTCTATTAAATGGCCGATCCAGTGGTGGCTGGTCTTGACTACCCCAAGGGTCACTATGGCGCCTTTCTGGTCTCCGAATGTCTTTAACCTGGTAAAAGTTCTGGGGGCCTATGTACCTTGACGCTTGTGCAAGTGGACCCATCATGCGTTGTGGTTGCCCTGGCAGGTGAACAACAGGTGGCCAGGGAACCATTGGATTCTGAGGAAAGCCAAAGCCTGGAGGAGGAAGTAGTGGTGGTGGCAAATGTGGTGGAAACCCAAACATGCTCTGTGGGGGGAAGTTAGACGGCCCTGCAAATGGAAACCCTGGAGGGCTGGATTTGAGATGCTGGAGGCCGGGCTGCTGCGGCCTCATGGGTGAGAAGTTCACACCTGTTCTGGGGCTGGTGCTTCTAGGAGTGAAGCTGATGCCTTTGGGAGGAAATTCTGATTGACATGTGTTTCCAAGTTCAAAATGAGATGTTGCAGCTATTCCTCTTCTAAATGGGTGCACAGTTTCAATATTCTGTGTTAAAATGTCCTCCTGTAAGGGTTTTGCTGGTTCTGTTTGGGAAGAAGGTGTGTTTTCTGATGGTGAGCTCTGTGCAACATTTGAGTTATCATTCTGCTGAACACACAAGTTTTTCTCTGTAGCAGGCAATTTTTCTTCCACACTGATGTGTTCTGTCAGCTGCTCCTTGTGTGACAGATCAGAGAGGGCATGTTTTTCTCCATTTTGGCAACCATCTCCATCTTTGCTTTCTGAAGTAATTACCTGCTGACTCCGTCCTGCTGCTTGCCTAGGATCCCTTTTCAGATTAATAAATTGTGGGGACCTTGCTGTACTAGCAATAGGATTCTCACTGCAATTCACATTCCCGTCTATGTTTCCTTTTCCTGCATTAGATCTGCCTGGAGAACTATTTGAAGTCCGATTTTCTTGCAAATTATTCTCTTGATCTTGAAGCAGCTGTTTTTTTAATGTTTTCTCTTTATGTTCCACAGTTTCTTCTTGTTTTGACTGAACTGACAAATTTGCTAGGAATGCTTCAGTAGAAACATCTGGTGGTTTGCCTCTGAGACTAAGGCTCGTCAAAGGCCCTGGAGAGACGGCAGAGGATCCTGCTAATGACATTTCCTCGCTTCCTCCTCCCGCTCCTGAGTTACCCATAGATTCTGAAAGATTGTCTCCTGTAAGTTTTACCTCCTTGGCTTCACCATCTGTTACTTCCACTTTATCTACTTTTTCTGTTTGGGGGTTAGTTTGCTCATTTATAAATGGAATTTCTCTAACAGTGTTCTGTTCCATTCCTGACTGAGCCTGGTCACACACTTGGCCAGTTGTCCCCAAAAGGCTCTGAAGTATATCATCCACAGGAAGGGGTTTATTTGCTAATTCCAAAGCAGATGGTTGATTTTCCCACCCAATTAACACCCCAGGAAGAAATCGTAAAGGTTTTGGTGGCTCCGGTTTGGCGACTTCCATCAAAGGTTCAGTAGCTGTTGGCGGATCTTCCTGAGGAGTCTGCTGAGGCTTATTTCTCTGTTTGTGTAATACAGTTGTAAAGGAATTAAAAAAGTCATTTTCTTCCTCTGGCGTTTCCTCTGGAGTAGCTTCTAGTTTAGTTTTCTTCTCAGGTGGCAAGGCTATCGGTGCACTTTCAGCAGCCTCAGCTGTGTGGTAAGTACCAGAACTGGCACTGTGCTGCCTCTTCAGCTTCTGACGAATGATCAGACCCAACAATAGATTAGGTCTATGCAGCTCAAGGCCTGTATGAAATGAAAAACATCAAGTGTCATTTTCAACTGTTGTATAAAACATGTTGCACTGAGCTTATCACAGGGTATTAAATGGATACCTAGGTCTGTCAAGCCTTCTCCAGGTTAGATCCCCAAAGAGAAAGCAGTCATTCTGTTTGCTCTGCTCCCACTCTCTATTTTATTATAGTGCTGAGATTACTCTAGTGTTAAAACATATACCTACCAGGTCCATCAAAAGGCACAAGAGGGTGTGGAATTTTATCTGCAGCACCCAAAGGAATAAGGTACATATCTTTAACCTGCTTCATATTGTTAGCAGCCACTCCATAGCGCTTTCTGCTACTGAAGTATGCAAATAGCAAAGTGTAAGAAATTTGATCTTCTTCAGTTACTGGTGTGAAACGAACCACACAAATTTCCTATTTAAGAAAATAACGAACAGTTATTTAAAAGAATAATCCAAAAATAGCTTGGTTTTAAATACTATTTCAATTAGATTTTATAATAACACAATTTACAAACTTTAAAACAGATGAGAACACTAAGAGGCAACAATGCTTAAGATCTTTGCTGATCAACTGACATTTTCATAAAAAAGGTTCATAATTGAGCCCCAAGATGATTAATGAAACCTAGTCTTTTGATATTTATCATATGACCTCATTTCTAATGTTACAACTTCTGCAGAGTGGCTAATGTTCTTGGAAGACTGTGAAGTAACAGTATTTAGCACCATCAACCCACTGTGTAGTTATACAAGTCTCTCCCTTATATATGACGAATGTTCCAAAGTCCCCAGTAAACCCTTGAAACTATGGACAGTACTGAACCACATATATTTATTTACTTATTTATTTGGTACAGGGTCTCGCTATATAGCTCAGATAGTGATCCTCCTGTCTTGGCCTCCCCAGTCCTGGGATGAGGGGCATGCTCCACCATGCCACACACATATATATATATATGTGGGTGTGGGTGTGTGTGTTTTCATACATATATGAATCTTTATCATACATACAATAGTTAAATTTATAAATTAAGTATGGTGGAGATTAATAATAAAACAATCCCAACAATGTAGTATAGTTGAATTATCAGCATCAACACTTCTGTGCTTTGAAACCATCACAACAAAATGAAGGTCACGGGTCCTTACAATGCTAGACACCTCATCTGACAGCCATGGCAGTACTAAATAACAGTCAGGAAGCACACACAGCTCACCAAAGACACAGGGGACAAAACTAAGGTTCTGGGTGGGAGACAGCAGAAGGGAGCAAGATTCCATTATGCTACTCAGAATGGCAACTTAAAACAGGAATTGTTTCTGGAGTTTCGCATCTACTATCTCAAAAGCATGGCTGACAAGAAATGAGGAAAACCTCAGAAACCAGAGACAGAGAGGGGAAAACCAATGTAGATACAATCTACCATGAGCACTACATCTAGGAAAAGAGGGGGAATGGGTTACTTAACAAAAGAGGAAAAAAGACCATGCTGTTAAGAGTTACAATGTCTTTCTTGCAAATGTTTATAGTTATGCTTTAACTTAAGCAAATGCCTATAATGAAGCAAGATGGAGTTCCAGGGTGAGAGTAAATACTTGAATACTTAAGAAGTATTTCTGCAAAAATGTTGACAGAAGCCCCAGATAAAGCATATCACAGGCAAAAAATGAAAGGGAATGCTGCGCTGTTGGAGCCTTAGCAAATGGCCTCTGTTTAAATCTGTTAGATCATACACTGACTCCCACACACAGGAAGCCTTGGGCGCTTTGTAACAACTACATAGGAGTAAGCTGTGCAATTATTTCTTAAGCTGGTACTGTGAAAAAAAATTTGCTCACCTTAGTTCCTGATGCTTTTATTTTTTCCACATAATCCCAAACTGTCTGAGGTGATATCCTGCCACCTACTTGAATACTATCTGGTAGATCCTATGTTAAGCCAAAAAAAAAAAAAAAAAAAAAAAAAAAAGAAACGTGATCAATATTTATAGATTATCTTTATTATAATATTTGTAATTTATAAAAGTTAAAGAGTTGCAGGTAACAGCTCAGTACTAAAAGATGTGCTCAGCTCTAGGTTCAACCCCAACCTGCCCACACCAAGTGAACAGACAGCATGACAAACTTAACACAGTTCAGACAGAGCAATTATCCTCTGTCTCAAATACCAACTCCAAATAAAGATGCCTAAAGTACAGTTACTAAGAAAAAGTCTGGTTATCCCAGGCATAGCCATAAAAAGAAAGCAGCAGCAAACATACCACACTAACAGTTGAGAAAATTACGGGACATGTCAAAATATTCAGAGACAGTTCTCTCCTCCTGAGGTGTTCTGTTCTTCTGTTTGGTGTTATTAGACAAGGGGCCTCCTTAATCATTAGCAGCTAAATTTCAGAGGCTACCAAATTTAACTAGGGAGTTTTATTTCTGCAGAGGAAAATAATACTGTAATAATGCAAGTGTTATTGCATTATTACTGTAATAATGCAAGTGCCTTTTGTTAAAGGCACAATATTTCTAAAAATAGACAGCTAAGCATAAAATCAATTAAGAATATTTTAATACCTTATTTAGTATGTTCCTTTTTTCCAGGAGGAACTAAGGAAGATCTTACAGTAGCATAATTAACTAGGATTAAATTCAATTCATAGGGCTGGAGATATAGCTCAGTGGCACAAAGCACCTGCTTGGCAAGCACAAGGTCCTGAGTTCAATTCCCAGTACAAAAAAAAAAAAACCTTCAATTTAGTTTATTTAAACTGTAAATTGCTTTAAATACTTCGTGATTTTTAATCTCAAACTAAAAATAGCTAGAAAAAAAAAGATAAGTATACTACGTTCTCTTAATTCATTGATTAGTTATGTGCTCTAATAGTGTTTGTAAATAGAATATCATGTATGCATCTTGTACAACAAAAAACACTGCAAAACCAATATGCAATGTATTAATTATTGAATTTATCCTACTAATTTGATTTGAAACTGTCTCATTGCTATTTGTTCTTCAATAAAATTAAAAAAATAATAAAAATAAATAGAAAGCAGAGGTGAAGCTCTAGAAAGCAACTACACAGAAATTATGTCTCAGAGAGGAAAATTATAATTCTGTAATGTAATTATAATTATTTCAAAATCTAATTTTCAATTTAAAAGTTAGGTGCACCATGATCTCATCAGGCTAAATCTGTGAACATACTGTCAAAAAGAGCATCAACATCCATCTATTGTTCTCTTACAAAATTCAGATATCTAAACTATAACTTACCAAGCATAATGTATGTAAATACAATTATTACAGAAATATTAATAATTATTAAAATACAAAAGCTAATCTAGTCATATTACATTAGTTTCAGCCTAATCAAAAGTTTGTGAATTACAGAGAACATATATTCATTTGATTTATGCTTCTTAAAATACTGAAAAAAAAATTTTTTAAGTTTTTATCTTTATGGTTAGCAGACTGAGAATGAAAGAAAACGGCCAACATTAAGATAAGAACAGCCGGGCGTGGTGGCGCATGCCTGTAATCCCAGCACCCAGGAGGTGGAGGCAGGAGGATTGTTGTGAGTTCGAGACCAGCCTGAGCTACAAAGTGACTTTAAGGCCAGCCTAAACTGCATACTGAGACCCTGTCTCAAAAAGACATAAAAAAAAAAAAAAAAAAAAGATAAGAACATAGCAGTAAATATGATCTCAATATAAATTTATGTATTCATTTATTTTCCTTGCATTAAGATGCATAAAAATAATTTCCTTTAAAATGTCACACTCTGTCATTAATTAAAATATTATGACATTACTGTTTTTTATTTTCCTTAAACACTACATAATAGACTCTCCATACTCCCTCAAGTACCAACCAAGGGTGTCAATGCAGCAATGATGATTGCATTCTACAGGACCATCACCAAGCAGTAAAGCTTCAGTTCCCAGGCAATACTGCACTCACAAAAGCAGAGGAGGACTATGGTGACAAAGCTGGAGAAAAGTGAGCATATGGGAAAATTTAAAACTTGCTTAACAATGAAAACCTTTCTGAAAGGCTAATTCTAAAGGTCATAGTTATGTCAATCTTTTATGTAAGTTTTATTTATTAAAAGATAAATTTGGACACCATGTGAACACACACTATTTAAATTCTCTGATATGATGGAGTACATCCTAACAGTATTAGGCACACAGTCTAAAACTCTGACAGTACAGTTTTCTACAACTGTAAAAAGCAATCACAGAACTGAACTGTTCAAGAATTATTAGTAAATAGTTTTTATTTTAAAAAAGATTATTTATTTCCCTGCCTACTGCTCTCAGAAATCAGGTCTAGCCAGGCAGAAGGGTAAAAGAGATCATAGTACCTCTGTCAAGTATTCAGATGAACCAGATACTGGGTAAGCTTTGGTAACAAATTTTGCCACAGAAGGCATGTTGATAAAACCTTTCCAGATGAAGTTCAATCGAGCCAGGAAGGTAGACTCAACTTCAACAGTTCCAGGCATCTCTGGACTAGAAAATGTTATTATAAAGTTAGCAGCCTAAAGACATACAGTAAGTCCATGTTCAATTAGCCAAATTTAAAGTCATCCTTTGCCTGCCTTATGCAGATCAAGCACCAGAGATATGCAAGCAACTTTTCTCTAAAGCCTGGCCACTGGCTCTTAGGCCAACCAAAATAAAAGGCCATGTGCCCACACTCAAATCTCTCACTCTAACCACTCAAAATTAACTTTCAGTCTTACTCATTTATTTCCATTAGTTCAGAGTACTGGAAAATATAGAAACTTTCTCAAAAGAAAACTCATTAAGAAAGTCACTTTACTATTTTCAGACTTTCAAGTGTAATTAAATGAAAACTATAATTATTATAAAAAGTATAACAGAGAGAAAACCACCGTGGAGCAGGAGAAAATGTTGATTTTGGAGACTCTGGTTTGTCCTCTTCAAAGAATTCAGAAGCCAAAATGTTTGAAGTTGAAGACAATGCATCTGCTATGCTTTCTGCTTCATTGTCCGAATGTTTTCGAGCTACTCCAACAACAACTTTGACCTTTTTTGGAGAAAGATCATCTACAGGTGGTGCCATTCGACCTAAAAGGCAAGAAACACCCAAATAATTTCTGTTGTTAGCTGAAATATTAAAACTTAATCCACCTTTACTCTGTCAAATTACTTGGATTATCTGATGGAATCCTGGGTAGCCATTCTGGGTTAAGGTCAAAAGTTACTGTCATCCCCTCACTGTTCATAATAAAATCAGCCCTAAGCTTAAGAACTAACAGAGAGTTCAATGGTCAGTAATCTCCTACAGGACACCTTCTTCCACAGGACCTAAGCACAAGTTTCAAAATACTGTAGAGGATTCCACCACAGTATATTTAATTTCTCTTTCATATTATTTTACAAACATTACCCTCTAAATGTTGAACATGTGAAAAACATAAACTCAGCATAATTCCTTATTAGCATAAAAAATTAGGAAAAAGATGTTAAACGCAATTTAAACTACCTATAATGAAAACGTTACACATGAACATAAATGCACCAGGCATGGTGGTACACACCTGTAATCCCAGCACTTGGGAGGTTGAGGCAGTAGGATCACTGTAAATTCGAGACCAGCCTAGGCTACACAGTCCGCTCAAGGCCAGCCTGAACTGCATAGCAAGACTATCTTTAAAAAAAAAAAGTATTTGTAGAACTCTGTAAAATAAATCTGTACCCCAGTTGGCAATGTATGTAGCAGCAGCGTATGGGTATGCTTACACAGTGCAATGCCACTTCATATACTAAGACATAAAAACCATTCATTTTCAGTTTACAGTGCTGGTCACTACTTACTAAACTGATTCTGCTGCTTCACAATCCGAAGTTTAAAAAATAGTAACTGTGAGACACTTAAAAATGGGATCTACAAGTATGTCTTCAAACAAATCATGTGTGCCTCTCCTTTTTCTGAATTCAACTCAAGCTCACATTATTCCCAGTATTTAGAACATGCTTGCCCTCTCTCTTGGCAGGAATTTTTCTCAACTTTTCACATCTCTGCTTAAAAGTTAATTCTTCAGGCAAGGTTCCCACACACCAGTGCAGGTGAGGTCTCAAACGAAGTGTACTCCAGCAACTAATACCTGGCTATCTTTACTCTTAAGGCCTAGAAAAATCAGTGTACTCCTTGCACTCAGCAAAGTACCTCACACAAACAATTCACCAAATGTTTACTGAATGATCAAGATTAAGAACATACACAGAAAGATCATTTCTAAGTAGAAGATCTGACATAACACAACATGGAAGACTGTACCCAGAGGACTGACTACCCAACTTCAAAGGACAGCAGTGAAAGTGCGCTGGCACAGACAGGAATACACCAGCATAAATGGGTGGAGGTTGGAGGTGGTACAGTGAATGCCCAATTAATTATATCTGCCCTTTAACAAGGAAGACAGATAATAAAAATGGAGAAAAAAGTCTTTTACACAAAGTATGCTGGAACAACTAGACACACACATGCAAAGACACTCACACACAGCCCAGAAGATTCATCTGGATACAAATCTTTCATTCTTCCAAAAAACTAACTCGAAACCAATCAGAAACCTAATGTAAAACACAAAACTATAAAACTTATAAAAGGCAATACAGGTGTGGATGCAGAAGAGCTTGGACATGACACTGACAGAAAGCACATTGGGTGTGACCTCCGACAGGAGGTGGCAATGAGCTGCACTGCTACAACTACACATTTCTGCTTTGTGAAAAATAGTGTTAAGGGGTCAGGGAGATGGCTCAGTGGAATAAGCACTTCCCTGGCAAATGCAAGGGCCTGAGTTCAATCCCCAGTTCTGCCGAAGAAGAAGAAAGAAAGAAGAAGAAGAAGGAAGAAGAAAGAAGAAGGAAGAAGGAAGAAGAAGAATGTTAAGAAAATGAAAGACAACCATCAACTGTGAAAAAACACTTGCAAAAGCCATATCTGATAGGACCATAATCAAAATAAACAAAAAGCTCTTAAAAATCAGAATAGGAAAAAAATGAACCAATAGAAAGCAGGAAAACGATGTAAACAAACACCTAATCAAAGAGATGTACAAATGCAAACAGGCATATGAAAAGATGCTAAACATCACACCATCAGGAAATCATAAATTAAACGAGATACCATTACCTACCTACCAGAATGTCCAAACACTGACATAAACAAACGCTGCTCAGGATACAGACCATGAGGAAATCTCACTTATGCTGGTAGGAATGTAAAAACACAGTATAGCCACTTTGGAAGACTGTAAGTTTCTTATAAAAATAAACACACTATATGATCCAACAACTGTTTTCCCTGTATTTACCCTCACTGATATTTACCCAAAGGAGATAAAAGCTTGCACCCAACTGTTTATAGAGTTTTATTTATATCTGCCAACCAATATATTCCTCAGTAAATGGACAAAATAAATGGTGGCACACCCAAACACTAGAGCATCATTCAGTACTATAAAAAGAACTGAGCTACAAACTCATGAAAGGAAACTGATGATCCTTAAATGGGTATTATTAAAAGATCTGACTCTCACAGGGTCAGGAGGTAAAGATCACATATAATACAATAAATTCTAAATATTAAACTAAACCAATATATCAAAGTATACTTCACTACTGAAAAAGAAATTCCCAAAAAAACATGCTGCTGCTCAAAAACACTAGGTAAGTGCTGCACTGCCAAAATTAGAAGATCAGAAACTCCTTAAATAACAAAGATCAGTATCAAAGTGCTCCCTCTTTAATAACGAACGTAACATTTTAGTAAGAAAAAGTTCTCATTACCTATGCAGATTTTGCAATTAAGATCAAAAAGATGCTGTCTGTGTTGACTGGTAGTGTCTTTAGACATGGAATCATTCTCTTCTTTTTGTTTTTCAGATCCTTCAGGCTTCTCCAGTGACTTACTGGCTGTAGGCTCCTAATGTAAAGTCAGAGTAAAAATCAAGTTCTATTTTACACTGATATTTTCCCAAAATGTAATTACTATATTCACAAGTTGCTTTTACTATCCATTTTTTAAAAAAATTATTATTCAAAATAAAGCAAAAAAAAAAAAGCCCAATAATTTCTCCTACTTCAAAGATTTCCATAGTCTTCACATCATTTTCTTACTGTGCACCTCACACACTATAGTCCAGAGACCCCCAGCTTTTCTCGCACAGGGGTGAAATTCAGTGGAAGACAAGTTTTCCACAGGCCAGGGAGTAAGGGTGGAGGTAGGGGATGGATACCTCAAATGCCCAGTACAGGAGTACTGTGGCTCAAATGAAAGTCTAATGCCTTATCCATCTGTCAGCAGGCAAAGCTCAGGCAGGTGACAAAAAGATGCTTTGCTGGCTCACAGCGCACTCACCAATGTCAATTCAAGGCCTGGGGTGATAGAACCCTGTACAATCTCTTTCAAGAAGCACCTGAAGCTGGGTGTGCTGGTGTACACTTGTAGTCCCAGCATTTGTGAGGCTGAGGCAGGGCATCACTGTGAGTTTGAGGCCAGTTTGGACTCCACAATGCATTGCTGCACAAGACTGTCTCAACAAAGCAAAAGCCAAAAAAATAGAACAAAAAAACCACTTACTGATTCTTAAGCCTATTATGGAACTATTGTCCCAGTAATCTACACTGACATTTTTATTAGCTACCTACACTGCAGATAACGTATACTGTAAGAGAAACAATACTCAACAATATTGAGGCCGGGTATATAGCTCAGTGGCGTAAGTGCCTGTCTGGCAAGCACAAGGTCCCAAACTTGATCCCCATTACCACAAAAACAAACAAAAACCACACACACACACACAAAAAAAAAACCCAACTATATCAACCTCAAAAGATATTAAATTTGCAAACTAAAACAGGAACTTTTAAATTTTCCTTTAAGAACGGAAGGCAAATGAATGTTTTCTGACTTCTGCCCTGAGCTGTCAAACATGACACATCTATCTTTTTTTTTTAATTTTTTATTTTATTGAACTACAAATGTCAATCAGACAGTTTCAAGACACCTTAACAATACAGATTCGATAAATTAATACACTGCAAACTGTTTTCATAATGTTTTGGTATTGTACAAGGTGACACATCTATAATCTTTACCTGAACCTCCATGACTGCCTCCTGCTCCTTCATTGGGGCATCACTCTCAATTTCTATTTCACCTTTGTGAGTTATCTTTGTGATTGGTCGCCTTTCCACTTCTCTTTGCTCTTTCTCAATCATCTCTATAGTCTAAGAGAAAATTTGTTCAAGATTAAATTTGAAATACTTATTTCCAAACATATGCTTAAAATATTAAGCGCTAACATAAATACACACAAGTCATCATCATACTTGATTTTGAATCTTTAGGTAGTTGTCTCATACCAAGAAAACACACTGTTTAAATACACCAGAAAATATTTTAAGTGCTCAAGATCTGCGATTAAGACTCAAGACCTCAACAATGAGAGCCTTACAAGTATACAATACCAAGAGGCAAGTGAAGTACAATGTGATTTAAAATGTTTAGTGAAATATGGCATTTATATTGAAAACATAAATATATTTTAGCACTTTTTAGCAGCTGCCAAAAGGAAATAAAACTCCTCCTGCTCTTATATCCTAACTTGATGTTCTAACATCCTGCACAATAGCAATTTATTTAGAAATCAAAAAGTTAATCAGGCAGGGGCTGGGGAGATAGCTCAGTGGCATAAGCTCCTGCCTGGCAAGCATAAGGGCCTGCGTTTGATCCCTGGTACTAAAATCATGATCATCATCATCATCAGGCAGTTCCTACTATTAACAGTGGCAATTCACAGCTTAGCAATCTCTGGATGGCACTAAGTAGCAAAGACTGCTGGGAGGGAGCAGACAGGGGCAAGAAAGATAAAAACATGCTTGCCCATTTATCTAGTCTTCATTAAGTGCAAACCATCCTTAAAAGAAGAAGACAGCTATGTGGCTCATGACCAAGTTCATCTCCCATGGTACTGGACACCCACAGTACAACACACACATGCGCATGTTCTGTATATTTGGGATAGAGAGTTTAAAAAAGAAAGAGTAGTTTAAAAATAAAAGGAGAAATTACATATGTTGAAGGTAAAGAAATATATAGATCAAATAAACATGCATCAAATCAAGGCCCAAAATCCTTCAGGCACGGGGGCAGGAGGGAGTAGGTCTATAACAGAAAGTATTACTGTCTAACGGGTAGTGATTTATCTCTATGTAATTTTCCCTTATGACTAAAAACACAGGATAACCAAACAACTATTGTAGATCTTCTTACATGTCTGTTTTCTCTGCGTCTCCAAGCAGCTAACTCTTTGGAAGCCAGTTCTTCTGAACTCATTTTTATAAGATGATCAGGGGTTACTTCTCCCTTCAATACTTTTTTAAACAATATCTGAAATGATAGAAAAATGAGATAGACAAAGGAAGAGCTATAGTATGCAAAGTAATCAATAAAGACATAATTCAGATGCCTGATTTACAAATATTTATCACTCATTAAACAGAGACTAAAGACAGAGGTTTGAAATCCTAAGACAACAAAACACATATTTCATATAAAAACCAAAACAATGGGAAAACATGTACAGTGGAACCTATTATACCTATCCTAAAATTTTAACACATCTATCCAAGGGCTGGGTACAGTGTCATTGCTTTTAATCCCAGCACTCTAGGAGGTTGAGGCAGAATACCAAATCGAAGCTAGCCTGGGCAACTCAGTGATTTTAGTGAGACACTGGCTCAAATATTTTAAAGTTGTTTTGTTTTTTTTTAAAGGGCAAAGCAATGCAATTCATTGTGAAGGCCCAGGGCTTAATCCCCAATGGCCCCAAAGTAAGTAAATAGTCTACCCAGGAATAACATCTGTCATAAGCAATCCATAGCGTAATAAGTTACTATATAAAAGACCTTTACTCAATATAATCCTTCCATATTTTTAAGCTTTTGCATGTTTAAATCCAATCTTGAATTGGATCCAGAACAAAGGATTAACTTCAAGAAAAAAAAAATATAAAGGAAATAAAAGAGGAAAAGCTACTGGGCTATACAATTCAAGAAGTATCTAAAACCAGGCATAGTGGTGAAAGCCTGGAATCCCAGCACTTGGGAAGCTGAGGATGGCTGAGAGTTTTGAGGCCAGTTTGGGTTACATAGTGAGTTCCAGACCAGCCTCAACTACAGCCTCATCCATACGGTGAGACCCTGCTCCAAAAAAAAAAAATCAAAAAAAGTATCTAATTCCTCTTGGACCATGACAGCAGATTGCAAAGTGTGAATTTTTCTTTAGTAGCTATCTGAGTATTTAAAAAAAAAAATACTTTAGATCCAGCAGTTTTCCCTTAGTATCTGCAGTGTATTAGTTCCAGGACCCCCACTGATACCAAATTCCTCAGATGCTTAAGTCTCTCATACAGAATGAGCACTACTTCTGTGCAAGGTGCCATGTACTACTTCTGTCAGTATCGGACCACATGTGGGATGCTTGTCTCAGGAATACCCTATTACCAGAGACAGATAACAATGGTTACACAATGGCCAAAGTGCCTAACAGTGAATTTCTTGTAGAGCATTCCTGTTGTTAAGGAACACAAGACAGGTTCAAATCACTTCCAGGATTACTTATGTAACACAATGTAAGTGCTACACTCACAGTTGTTATACTGTACTGTTAAGGAATAATGACTAGAAAACATATTTGTATACATGTTCAGTACAGATCCAATTTTTTCAAGATTTTTTCTTTCGAGACAGGGTCTCACTCAGCACTCAGGCTGGCCTTGAACTCACTATTGCTCAGGGTAGTCTCTTAACATTGATCCTCCTGGGCCGGGGAGACGGCTCAATGGAATAAATGCTTCCCTGGCAAGCGCAAGGGCCTGAGTTCAATCCCAGGTTCCACAAAAAAAAAACAAAGGAATTGGAACATTGATCCTCCTCCTCAACCTTCCAAGTGTTGGGATTACAAGAATGTGCCAATAGGCCCCAACATTAAAGTATTTTTGATCTCCTACACATAGAGGTAGGAAGTATCCTTCCTTATATAAACAAATGTAAAGCTTCCCACAATGAAGTCACATCTAATTATTTTCTACAACCTTGAGTTCTTCGTAGCAAAAAATCATTGCTGAACCTAAGTAAACATAACACAAAAGAGATGATTCTTGTGGGGAGTTCTGAAAATGGTCAATGGCATTGGCATGCTCAGTGTATGCACCACTGTGAGCCTGGAGCCTGGCATGCTGGGCAGCATACTGAGAACATCTCAAAATTTAAAAAGACTAAGACATTTCAGTACAACAGACCTTGGTTTAATCTCAAGTAATAGGGGAAAAAAGCTCTACCTTGATGGCCTAACTCTTAAAAAAGTAAAGGTTCCCAGCAATGAGAGAAGAGTAACCAGAGCAAGTCCAGACTGAGTATTGCCTTTTTACTTAATGACATAAAGCAAATTTTTATAAATGTCAACCAACTTTCAGCACTCGTGTCATTTGCGTAAAATTAAGCAATACCATATATTTCAAATAAAACATTCCTGAGTGCATTAAAAAAAAAAAAAATTAAAGGTTATAGGGCCAGGGAGATGGCTCAGTAGAATAACTGCTTCCCTGGCAAGTGCAAGGGCCTGAGTTCAATCCCTGGTTCTGCAAAAAAAAAAAAGGTTATATTAATGTTTATTGTTAAAAGACAGAACTAAAGTTCTTTGAGTAAAAGTTTTGCAATCATGGAGGAGTATTGTGTTGTCACTGGTTGGTGGGGCTTTGGTGAAACAGTATCACTTCTTTGGTCAAACTGCTGTTTTCTAGGATGAAGAGTTCTCCTGTCTCAATCTCCCAAGCAGCTGGAATTACAGATGCATGCAACCAGACCCAGTTTTAGTTTTATTTTATTTTTAATCTAAACATAATCTATATTTTGTAAGAGTACAGTTCTCTTTTAGGCTTACAGGAAAAGCAGCAGTAAAGCTTTACTGATGTTTGCTTCCTAATTTCTTTTTTTTTTTTTGGTGGAACCGGTATTGAACTCAGGTCCTTGCACTTGACAGGGAAGCGTTTGTTCTACTGAGCCATTTCCCCCAGCCCCTAACTTCCTAATTTCTAAAGAAAATATAAGAATGAACTTAAACAATCTGCATTATACAAAGAAGAGTTAAGGAAAGAAAATTCACATAAATCTGGGTAATAGTAGTAGTATTTCAATAGCATCATACAACACTACTCAGGATTGTGCAGAGTCCATAAATCAATACACACGCTATTTTACTAGACACATGTAGCTGCTCTCCACTAGAGACATGGCTGAGTGCACGCTTTGCAGGGGAGATGCCCTGGGTTCCATACCCATCACCACACACAGCAAAATATGTTCTAAACCAAGAGGTACAGGAATTCTACAGTACAGTTTCAATTAACAAATTATTCATCTATACTATTATACTCTACATCCCAATGTTAATAGGAAAGCTGAAAGCATAAGTAGCTATGGACAGGAACAAAACATATACTTACATTGTTTTTCGGATCTTTCAGATTGAACATCAAACTTCTATATTTATTCTTGTATTTGGCATCTGTGTCCCGAAAAAAGGAGAAGAGCTCTTTCTCAATTTTTGTGGCAACTTTTGCCGCCTTTTCCTCTGGTACCTTCAAATTGGAGTCTGTAAGTCTTAAAATAGAACAATCCAATTATTTTCAGAGCACATAAAGCATGCTGCTCATCTTCTGTAGTCCCACTGTGCACTACCTTTTCATAAGAATGTCCTTCAGGGAGTGTCTGACACTCTGCCTGATCTGATCCGCAGAAGGCTTGGACATAGGCGCAGCAGCAGGGTGCACACACGGCATTCCTCTTTCTGCTTTCTTCTTCTTCACCTCCTGCCTCTCCTGAGTGCCTGTGTGAACAAATACCAAAACTCACCGTACCGTCTTCAAAAACATAATCAAAATTATGCATAGCTCTTACTGAAGTCAAAATCTACTCTACACTCAAGTATTCCTGAAATTCTAATGAAAATAAATGGCAATTAGAAAGCCATAAACTGGACTGGGGACATAACTCAGTGGTATACCATTTGCCTGGTGTACAGGACCTTACAGTCAATTTCCAGCACTACAAAAATAACCTGTGGGGGCCAGAGAGATCACTCAGTAGAATAAGCGCTTGCCTGGCAAGTGCAAGGGCCTGAGTTCAATCCCCAGTTCTACCAAAAAAAAAAAAAAAAAAAAAACCTGTGAACTACACTTTTCCCCAATTCAGATGACGGTCGTTCAGAACTGCGTATATACTAGCTATCTGTACATTAGAAAGCTAAACAGAAAATAGGACCTGAAAGTACTAGGTGAAGATATCATTCAATGACCCTACAAATATAAAAATAGAAAGCCCCCTTTCTAGTTAATTTGCTGTCAATTTGAGTATTAGCCTGTCATTTGTTTTTGTGTCATTACCAATTCCCACAAATCTCCCAAGTCTCAATGTGAAATATCATGCTATTCATGTATGTGTCAGCTCATTTATTCTAAACTCTCATCTCACAAATTTTTGTTTTTCTTATCATTCTTCCCTTTACAGGTACATTTTAGATAATGACCACATTCATAATAGAAAATTTGTATCTGTAATGATATATCTTCCTCTTGTTTTCTTTTTTTAGACAGGGTCTCACTATGCAGCTCAGGCTAGCCTTGGGCTCACTTTGTAGTCCATGCTAGTCTTGAAATAGATCCTTCTGCCTCAGCCTCCCAAGTGCTGGGATTACAGGCATGCACCTCCTCACCTGGCTTTTTTCCTAATCTTCTCCCCTTTACAATACCTATTCCCCTATTTACTAAGCTTTGTTTCTATTTTATTCTTTTTTCAAGTTTTGTTTTTCCTTTCCTTCCTTGCCCTCTTCCTTTGAATAATTTCTTCCCATTTTACAATATCTAGCATACATTTTGGTGTTTATTTATTCTTCTGGTTTCTCACACCAGGGAGACAATATATTATTTACATATGATTTATTTCACCTAAAAGTATGGTCCCAAGTTACATCCATTTACCTAGAAATGTTTCAAGTTTATTCTTCTTTATGGCTATTACTCCACTATAAAAAGGACCACTTTTTAAAATCTATTCCTCAGTTGATGGGCATATGGGTTATTCCCAGATTTAGCTATTACAAATTGTACTGCTATATAGATGGGTGTGCATATATTGCTATGGTATGATCTTATTTCCTAAGATACCCAGAAGGGGAATAGTTGGGTCAAATGAGATAAATCTGGTTTTATGAGGAACCATATGGATTTCCACAGTGTTTGCACTGGTTTACACACCCACCAACAGTGGAGAAAGGCTCCTTTTACCCACATCCCCTCCAGCATTTATTATTGATTTCTTGGTGATAGCCACTCTATTGGGGTGAGATGTTGTGAATCTCAATGTTGTTTTAATTTGCATCTCTCAAATGACCGGTGAAGCTGAATATTTCAAATATTTTTTGACATCTGTATTTCTTTATCTGAGCACTGTGTATTCATTTCAGATGCCCTTTTTTGGATTGGGTCTTTAAATTTAGGGGGGGGATCCTGATTTTTTTCAATTCTTTATGTTTTAGTATAAGTCCTTTGTGTAAAGGACAACTGGCTAAAACTTTTTCCCTCTGTGAGCATCTTTTCACTCTGCTGCTGATTTCTTTTGCTGTACAAAAGCTTCTTAATAGAATGAGGTCCCATCTACTGATTCTTTACATTATTTCTTATATGATTAGGGTTTAAATTTAGTTTTAATTGATACATAAAAACAAATATTATACATATTAATGAAGTACCATTAAACCAGATTAAACTTAACTACCTCTTCCAACATTGACCATTGGTTAATGGTAAAAATATTAAAATCCCTTCTTCTAGCTTTTTAAAATATACAGAACATTACTGCTATTCATAATCCCCTCCTGCCTAACAGCACACAGAAACTTTGTGCCTAACAACTCAATGCCTCCTAATCAGATTTCCCTATGTGTCCCGACAGCGTACTCTCCTCGGCCTTTACGAATCAACATTCTATTCTCAACTTCTATTTTGATCAACTGTTTTTAGATTCCAAACATGGGTGATACTATACATCCAATTCCATCCCTGCTGTGGTACATGACAGGACTGTACTCTTCTTTAGGACAGAATACTATTCCATTATATGCATAAGCCTCATTTCCTTTATTTATTCAACTGGTAGACCCTTCCATTTCTTAGCCAATGTGAGCAGTGCCACCATGAAGGTGGGTGTGCACATGTCCCTTTAACACACTGATTTCATTTTCTGTGGATATCTAAGCAGGAGTGGGACTGCCAGATCATGTGAGCTCTACTGCTTTGCAGAATGGCTGTGACAGCACACAGTCTCACACAATGGCACGTCCTCCACAGCCTCACCAGCAACTGTTACCTCTGTCTCTCTGCTTGGGATGAGGTGACAATCTCACTGCACTTCTTCGTTCTGATTTGCATTTGTCTGATTAGAGATACATTAAGCATTTTTCATTTGTCACTCCAGCAATTTTTAAGTCCATCATTTTTACTATCTCCATCATTTCACTTTTCCCTCAAAACCCAACATAAATTAGTATGACACTGTCACTATTCCCTTGTATACACAAGACCTTCATTCTCTCACCTAGCCATCTCAGAGCCTTCATGAATCCCAATTTTTATCCTTCATACAAACAGGTTACAAAAATCTAATAAGAACTACAGATAAATAAACACTGACACTTAAAAGATCTTGTTTTAAATTTATAATCATAAACACCAAGCAAATAATTCAACCTTTAAAATCTCCCATTAAAATCTCCCAACAAATGTGCTTCTTCACTTTTCAAACCACCGATTTCACACCTTTTTTCTCTTCTCAAACCAGTTAACAGTTGCTTTCCACCTTTACTGTCCTTTGATGTGCCTGAAGAAACAAAAACTGTCCATAACACACCTCGCCATCAGCAAGGCGACTCTCCTGTATCAGCCTTCTTCTATCTGACCACACACTCTACTCCTATCCCTAAATCCAAAATCCCAAGTCTGAAAATTTTTAACATGAATAAGATGCTCAAAAATTTTCAGATTCTGGTCAAAGCAGTAAGACAAAAGGAAGAAATAAAAGGGCATACAAATAAAAATGAAGGAGGTCAGTGGACAGAATCTTATATATTAAAGATGTAACTAGAAACTTTATAGAAATGAAAAAAGAATCAATATAGTTGGTTGTGGATTAGAAAATCAATATATAAAATCTATAGCTTTTTATGAAATGAAATTACTGTAAAGACAAGAACACAATTCCATTCTCAACGGCTGCAAAAAAGAAAGAAAAATAGCTACCTAGAAGTAAATGATCTCTATGACAAGTGTGAAACACTGGTGAAACAAATTGAAGATTGCTCAAAACCCAGATTCGTAAGTTGAAATGCTGTTAAATATCCATGTTACCCAAAACAATCTAGAGATTCAATATAATATTTAACAACATATGAATAACACTTTTCATAAAAATAGAAAAGGACATTCCTACAGCATATTCCCCAAGGACCAAAGCAATGCAGAGCAGAAAACAAAGCTCAATGCATTAAAATATGTGAACTTCAAGTTACTCAACAGAGCACCAATAAACAAAACAGCATGATAATGGCATAAAAACGGATATATAAACTAATGTAATAATATAGACAATCCAGAAGTGACCTTCTCTTTTCAACAGTCTTGGCTACGTTCATTCAGACTGGCCTTGACCTTGTGGTGGCCCTCCCTGCCTCAGCCTTCCAAGGGTTAATATTACAAGTGTGTGCCACCAAGTCAAGCTTATAATCGACTGATTTTTAATAAAGACAATCAAACTCTTACACTAGAAAAAATTTCTTTAATTACTAGTATTTGGGAAACACACATGTGACAGTATCTTCTTCAACAAATTCCTTAACTATATATTCTTCTAGTAAATGGTATAGTCCACATGCCATTTCTGTGGTCTTACACAGCAAAACTCCTATAAAGTGTTACCTGTAAGAAATACTTTGAGTTCCTTACCTTTACATTCTTCTATAAACTACTGTAATTGGTTTTTGTCCCTACTGCTCTACTAAAACCATTCTAGTCATCCATGATCTGTTTTGTCTATTTCAGAGTCAAGGTTTCACTATGTAGCCCAGGCTGGCCTTAAACTCCTGGCAGTCCTCTTGTGCTGAGCTTACAGATATGCACCACCACACCAGGCCAATTATCTCTATTTTATGAAATAATAGACTTAACAGTCTGTATTCATCTTACTAGACACCCAGATATGCTGACAAAACTTTAGCTGGCTCTGGGCCATCCTGGTCTTTCAGTTCTCATCTTCCCTAACAGGTTACCTCACCTCTTTTGTTCTATCTCTGTCAGCTATAGACACTACCCAAAGGTGCACTCAAATATCTTTACCTGGATGTGTAACAAAGTCTTAATGACTAAAATTTTTCAGCTTTCCGGAATCCTTTAATCTTTTTCTCATCTCAATAAATGACACCAATATTTTACCCAGACATCCTCTAAGATTCTTTCATCTACTTACATCTAGTCTACCAGCAAGTCCTATCAACTCCACTGTAATAGCTATCTTAACCTGGCCACTTTTTCACTACCTCCCTTTTAGAGGACACTAGTTCAGATCTTAGCTGGTGCACTTTTTCCTCCTGCCTTCTATAGGTCAGTATTCACAGAACAACCAGAGTGATCTGATCCATCACTCTCTGAAGGTTTCACTTCAGATTCAGAATAAAGCTCTTTTCTATCTCATCTTCTATTGTTCTCTATGAATTAATTTCAAATTCCTTTACACTGACGTCCTCCAATAAATGCCAAGCTTGTATCTCCCTCAAACCCTCAAAGCTTACTGTGTCCCTCACTTTTATCTTCCTCCAAACACTCTACACAGTTTCAAATTCCACGGATCACCACCTACCCCTCTATGTAAAACAAAACTCCCATCTCCCTCCCTTACTGTAGCTATCTTGGGATTGTACTTTTGCTTCACAACATCTAAAGTAATACACTATGCTTACTTTTAACTTACTGCTTGCCTTCAACTTAGGACCTAGTGCTGTCAAGGCAAAAGCCATAGGTTCAATACTGCTTCCTCAGAATTCAAAGCAATTCCTTTTAATTACAAATACCAGTCATTTCAATTAATGTCATTATTGTTAATTTTAAAATTTTCCTGAAATACAATAGTTCCCCTGACTTGCAAACATTCAAGCTTTGAACTTTCACAGGTGTATTGTGTAATGTTCATAGGTCTACTGTGTGAGACTCACTTTGTCAGACTACAACCAAATTCGCCTTACGAACATGCTCCTGGAATGAAACTCATTCACAAGTCAGGGATTTACTGTAAACTAATTGTGTGTGAAACAAGATAAAATAAACTAGTATATAACAATTGCTATTAATCTCACTGCCTGGTTTTGAAGCTGTGCAAATAGTGTTTGTAGCCTCTTTTGGTATTTTTTCACTTTTTTCTTCTGAAGATCTCCGAGGTAAAACTGGTTGTCCCATCTTTCGAAGAGGAGCTAGCTGCCATTTTTTTATTTCATTATCTCTACTGTCTGATGAATTTTTGCCTTCAGGAGATTCCTAGAAAACAGTACATAATTCATTAACATTAAAAGCTAAATAATCTCTAAATATAAACAACCATCAGTAACACATGGACAAATGCCAAGTGTGGTGGTGCAAACCAGTAATTCAAAAAGCTGAGCAGGAGGAACATGCAGAGTCTGAGGCCAGCCCATACTACAGAAAACAAGGCCATTCTGCATGACAGAGCAAGAGCCTGCCTCAAAACATACATAGATTAAAAAAAAAATCAAACTAAATTAGTATTATAACATATGAAGAAAACAAATATATGTTAGCCAATTAAACACTTAAGTTTTTTTAAAAGATGTACAAAATAGGTCTTGTTAGTAAAAATGATAAATTATCACTCAAAATCTACTTGAACATGCAACAGCCATAAAGGCAGAGAAAAGTAACATCAATCATATTCCCAAAATGTTAGTAAAAAGTGAATTAGATATAAGGAAGATAACAAACAGTTCTTAGCTAGCTATATATATAAAAAGAAACTGTGAAGAAATAAGCACTTATATTTTTTAATGTATTTCTAAAGCAAATAATTTCACACTTGCTGACAACAGGTATATAAATGAAGTCCTTAGTGTGTTTAAGTGCCCAGAGGTGGAAAAACACCATGGGTATGCCAGTGACCCTGGCCCTAAATAGAACCCACAAAGAATTATAGTGGTTTCTCTCCATGACTCTGGTTACAAACCGAACTGAGTCAAATCTCCCCATACGGTCAACACTGAACCCCTGAATTTTATTTGGTTCTCATTGAACTTGGTAGTCTGCAGCCAGAACTGCAGAAAGAATCAAGTTTGTAAACCAAGATTAAACTGGAATCCTGAGGTACTTGACAGAATTTAATCACATCATACCAATGTGCTTGAAAGACAGAAGGAAAAATATTGTGCATAGACATGTAATTGTTAGGTTTCAAAACAGAACTATATACCTGCTTTTCTCTAGAACAGAAATCTAGTAATTGTCTCTACATGTTTTTTTCCCTCTCAATTAACTTCCTTCAGTGCAAAAGCAAATTTCAATATATATTAAGTATGACTGTACCATGCTTAACACATAGTAAAAACTCTAGTTTGATACAAACATGCAAGGATAAAGTGACATACAGAAAGCATTTGTCATAAAGAAACTTGAGAAAGATTCAGTCAATAGTTATCATAAAAAGAAAAGGAGGGAGATAATGATCACCTGGAAATACACATATTTACCAAAGCAGACTGATTGGCTCTTTTGATATACTAGAGAAAAATTTCTTAAAATATTAACATTAAAGCCTTATAATGTCTTTTCAGGCAAGCCAATGACTCCTGACATTTTTAAATAGTGAACAAACTGTATATAAGAGGTAAAGATTAAGAGTTAATGATCCAGAGAAGTTTCCCAATGACCTGATACAAACTGTTCTTAATAGAGATCATAGGTCCAGGGCCGGGGAAATGGCTCAATAGAATGAGCGCCTCCCTGGCAAGTGCACAGACCTGAGTTCAAGCCCCAGTTCCGCCAAAAAAAAAAACAAAAACAAAAAACTTAAAAAAAGAGATCGTAGGTCCACTGTTCAGGCTAGCCTTGAACTCACTTTGTAGCTCATGCTGGGTTCAACATTGAGAAATCCTCCTGCCTCAGCCTAGAAGTGCTGGGTACAACCTGATTCCTCACAAGCCTTGGCAAGCAGAAAATGTATGCTTTCAGGATATGGCAATCTGAAACTTAATCCAGATTTGTCACATAAAGACAATCTGAAAGAATTAAATTTGTAAATGGAGGACTTTGGAGAAAACCACCTTTTACTTTTCTTTTTTGTCTTTTTGAGCCATAGTTTTGCTATGCAGTTCAAGCTGGTCTTGAGCTCACTTTGTAGCCCAGGCTGACCTTGCAGCAATCCTCCTGCCCAGCCTTCCAACTCCTGGGTGGTTATAGGCGTGCTCTAACCTAATCCTCTTCAACCTTTACCATGTAAGAAAATTAGTTTCAATAGGGAGGCTCCAGAAAACTACTTTTTCAGGGATGCAATTTTAGCTGAGACTGAAAAACTGTCCAATAATTAGATCTACTGAAAGTAAAAATACATTCTCTCATACTATGATCAAATGAGAATTAGAACTTCTCTTTCTAGAAATGCTGTAGAGCCCAGTAATAGGAAAGTTTTGATTACAAGCCATCTATGGCTTCTTCCAAATTCTAAATTTATGCTGTCTGTTGGATTACTGTATTTGTCTATTTTATCCACTTGTTTCCACTGTTTCCTTCCCAACAGTACTCTATAACCAGTGAAGGGTTAAAAAAAGCACATGTAATAAAAAGGAACAATTAGATAAATAAAATGGGGTGTCCTTTACACACTCCTCTTCTTAAAGACTAAACACCGGACGATTCACTCCATCTCATGTGCATGCTAGGGCTGTGGAGCAGACCCAGGCCCTGCACTGGCCTTGCAGACGGCACCCTACCACTAAGCTGCGTCCCCAGCCCCTGAACCGTTTTAAAAATACTTTCACAATAGTAAAAACACTATGACTTCACATTTTAAGAGAAAAATTAGGACAGTTTCAAGAAAATATAGGAACATAGTAAAAATTTACTTTCCTTACCAAAAATCTAACACAAAAAACAAAAACTGTTTTTAACCTGCAAACCATACAGCCACATGGTTAAAGAATTGGTAAATATTTGCAGTCTAAAGTTTTTGTTAGCAGCACTGAGGGCAAAGCTAACTCCTTATCATTGAGCTACACACCCAGACTCTTTTCCAATTTCTTATTTTTGAAACAGGGTCTAAGTCAACAACTTGCCCAAGCTGAGCTCAATCTTGCAACGTTCCTAAAGCCTCAGTATCTCAAGTGTCAGGATTATAAAGCACATGAAAAGCTATTTTTAAAGACATTTAGCAAGCACTTTTATCTCAGACAACAGGAACACACACACAGGGGCACCTTATCTCAGAAAATTCAAGTACCAAACAACACAAAACTGGCATAAATGACAGGAAATAAGTTTCATGCTCTGAATGTCACTGTGGTTTCATTCAGAATACCAAACCTTAAAAAAACATCAATACATCTTTATAAAAAATAAATTTAAATATATATACTGGGACACTGGCATCTAAAAACAAATCTTAAAATGTTCATGGTTCATGCAGTCTTAAGTAACAAAATGTAGTTAATGGAAAGCATACCCGCTTTAGAATTTTGACCTTGTGCTTCACTGTATCATCTGCACATTTGGTTTTGTTATTTGTTATGTGCTTTGATAATCCAAGTTTTTCACATTCCATTTTTTTAGCTTCACTATGAACTTCAAACGTATTTTGATTTTCAAAATAATCTGTATCTAAACTTTCAGTCTTTTTGTCTTCTTCAGCACAACATTTTACACACACATATTCTTTATCTTCTTCTCCCATCTGTTGCGCTTGAGAAAGACTTAGTCCAACACAATCACCATGAAACCAGTCATCACATCTCCCACAGCCAACCATAAACCTGAGAACAAAAACAGAAATAGGTTTTTTAAAATTAATGTTGAGACTAAATTTTCAATGTTATTTTGCCTATGTTCTAGCTCTACCCATTCTGCACGTTCAACATGGAACAGCCTTCAAGTAATATTCTGAGAATGGAACCTTCAGACTTCATCAATCCTACATGCCTATTATCTGGTAATCTGAACAAGTATTTTGAAAATGACTGCAATATAATAACCATTGTTAACTTCCTACCTTCCTTTAAAATTCTGTACTTTTTAAAAATATCTGTAAATTTTTTAAAAAAGATTCAAACCTCTGGTACAAGCATGAAAACACTGGGGGTGGAGATGGAGGTACAAAATACCAGCCAGATCACTGGACATACAGAATTGTCTATAAAAAGTGAGTTCTCTTAAGGGGTGAAAATTTTATCTGTGCTAATTTGATTACCATCAATTTAAGTAATACCTGTATGACCTAAAATCTGAAACTATATACAACTACAAAAGAACTGCAAAACCATCACATGACAAAAAGCAAGAAGGTATAAATATAAAGAAACTCTCAAACTGTTTATCAACAAACTTAAACTCAAGTTATACAGTCACAAGGCTCAGCTGAGCAAAGTTCTCATGAAGCTTTGGGAATGGAGGTCATTTTTACTAATGTCCATGTATTTTGCATCATCAACTGAGTGGCAAGTTTCCCCTTCACTGCATTTTAACTAAGAAATAACCTAAGTGCAGAAGCAAAAGATTTGTGGTCCTAAAAAAGCTAATAACCCAAGAACTCAGTTAACTTTTCCATAGTTACAAGACACATACAAAGTACAAAAAAAAAAATTAAGTTTTTAATCCATTAAGTTATAAAGCTCACTTTCCAAATTCATGTACTTTTCTGTTCTTCAGGCCAGCAATTCATGATTGAATGAATGATTCAACTATGTTCTTTACTTTTTTTGGTACAGGAAGGAGATAAAACTCTGGACCTTGTTTGCGTCAGCCACTTACACCACTGAGCTATCTCCGTAGCCTTCACATATATTCTTTGAACATGTAAGGATTTTGTGATACTGACTTTCCTAATAGTGGCCTGCCAGTTTCAGATGCCTCTGAAAAATTTTAGTGCAATAGGGAGGATGCTAAAGGTATCACTGAGTGATATGGCTAACTTTAGTTCTAAACCCAGTAGATGTCCTATTAATGACAAAATTAGAACACTCATAACACTAGCCTACACAGTATTCTAGTCATGTGTGAAAGCAGCATGCAGTTTTTTTTTTTGCTTTTATGCCTGTCCACTGTGTGCCAAACTACTGCTAGGCTCTAAGGTTTCTTCATGTATTAACACCTGTAAACCTCACTAGTGATGCTTACTCTTTACTCATCTTTCCAACAGTGAACTTGGTTTGTACAATAAAAATGATAAATGTTTTGGATTCACAAGGCCAATTATAAACTTTCAAACAATGTAGTATTTGTTAAGACAAAGTTCCTCTAGGCTTCAGAATTTTGATGGCTTCAGTTTCAATTCCAATATTCCAGTCAACAGGAAAAATTACTTCAATATAGGTGCTTTACTATTCTTCCACTTCAGGTTGAAAAGTTAGAAGAATTACTTTTTGAAAGCAGCCACCTAATACAAATAGCTTTGAGATACTGAAGGAAAAAGCAAATAGTGATATCCTTCTTCCAGTCAAAAATGTCATGGGCTGGGGAGATAGCTCAGCAGCTTAACTGCCTGCCTTGCAAATGCAAGGTCCTGAGTTTGATCCCTGGGACAAAAAAAAAAGAAAGAAAAAGAAAAGAGAACCTCTATCATGTGTTCTTCCAAGTCAGTCTGGAATGGTTTCAGTAAAAACCCAGACCATGTTTCAGTTCCAAATTCAATTCTAAATGTCAAATTACAAAGCAAAAAGTGTTTCCGAACTTTTATTTTAGTCTGTAACAGTTTTTTCATCTTTTAAACATTTATCAATTATTACACCGTGGTTTGTTCAAAGACTTCTTGGAAATATCCCACTCATACTTCAGGCCTAAAAATCAAACCTCTAAACTACCAAAGTAACACTACGTTTAATGTAAAACTAGTGCAGTTAAATAAAGTTCTTGGTAAATCAGGAAAAGTGACAATGTGTATAACCTACAAGTGAGTGAAATTCACTTTAAAACAGCACTGATTACCCAAAAGTGTAAATGCTGGTCATTTCCAAGTCTAACACTGGGAAGTGCTCTTAGCCGAGGTTAAAAATGTTCTTTTCCTTCCAAGGCAATACTTTACTCTTTGGAAAAGGGACAGAGCAGTGAGACTTAACTACAGCAGTGGGAGTTGGCTCACAATTACTCTCATTTCTGACTTGGTCCTTGAATTTCTGATTACCAAGAAAGGCAATCTCCTTATGTTAAATTAATCTAGGCAGTAAACCCAACTATAAATGAATGTTATGTGGGGCATAGCTCTGGGTCAGTTAGCAGAAGAGTGCAGCAATACTTGTGTTGTCCTCCATTACGTGTTCACATACAAGCTAAAAACAAAGAACTAAGCACCTTCTCAGGCCAAGTTCAAGGACTAGGATTCAAGCCCTGGCACCAGCCCCAGGAGCACTGAGCCGGCCACTGAAACCAGGTGTGGTGGTGCACACTTGCAATCCCAGCACCGGGAAGCTGAAAATAGTAGAATCACTATGAGTCTGAGCTGCATAGGAAGACTCTGTACCACATACATTACAAAAAGAAAAAAAAAAAAAAAAACTAAACTAGATCTACTATAAAACAAAGACTAATTTCAAATTCAAATCTATATTCCTTTTGGCAAGAGCCAAACACATGTTTAGAAAATTTGAATTTTTTTAAAGTAAACTATAGAGGTGACTCTGAAGACTTGATCTTAACACATGCTGCCACACACTAAAGCTGTAGATGTGATACAAGATAGGTCTCTAAGTGATAGCCCCAGGCCATGTGACTGGGACTCTGTATGTCCTCACTACATCAGATGGAAGGATTCTATCCAACATTGAATGAGTATTCACAATTTAATCTGCAGAGAAAAGTACTTAATAATGCTTAAAACCCTAAGAAAAGGCAAAATAAATTTCCTTTTGTGAAAGTTTTTTCCAGTTTTTCAAGGCCTTAAAAAAAAAAAAATTAAAAAAAAAACAAAACAGCAACAACAAATTGGCTGAGATTTACTGTTTAAAATGTTCACCCAGGCTGAAGATACAGCTTGGCAACACCATGTCTGCCTGGCAAGCACCAAGATCCTGAGTTTGATTCTTGGTACAATAAGTAAATAGTCACCCAGTCAACAACATGGTCCAAGAAAGTACAATGCAAATTAAACACGCAAATATTTTTGGAGAAAAATAGAAAACTGCATGATTAAGACTTGCTCATTTCACCAAATACTGAGGTGAAAAGTTTAAAACTCACATATTAAAAAAAAAAAATGAACACAGGATTAAATAGTCCAGTTTTTAAAATGTGTTTGGAGTAATGCTGAATCAGGAAAGTGGAATCAAAACAATAGCTTAGAAAAGAATTAGTACGTACTGTCAGAATACACAGAAGTCGCTTATCATTAATATTACACCTGGCTACCCCATGAGCATCTGTATTACAAAATTAATTTCCAACTGGATCATAAAGAAACTAACCCCAATGGCAAAATGTGCAAGATACTAACAAGCTTAAAGTCTTTACAGAAGCAAAACTGTCACAAGTGCTAGAAAATAGCATATTACATTAGCAGCCTTCGATGTGACTAGTGCATCAAATAAAGATTACAATTATATCCATTTATTTTGCTAATAAAATATCCATGCATGTGGATTAAAATAAGGAAATTATATATTGTGTGAAAGGTAGTTTTTGAGCAAATACAATATATGCTAATATAAAGCATTTGCACTCTTTTTTTCTTTTAGGCAGGAAGTACTGGGGACCAAACTCAGGACCTTGTGCTTCCCAGGCACGCATTTATGCTGCTGAGCTACATCCCCAGCCCACTAATATAAAGTACCAGTGAAATATTAATCACTTAGGCTTCTTTATTGACAACACTGAAGTAAACTGAAAGCCTCTTCCAGGGGCTGTGTCGTCAGTTACCCAGACTCTGTACATCTCACATTCTGAGTCATTTTCCAGACTTGCAGCCATGAAACTAATTTTACAAAGATCCTAACGTTGGCATGAGGTTATAAAAAGACATTTGTAAATGAAACACTGAAATGTGAAAAACTACTAATGTTGATGAAGTGACATCCTATGATTAAAAAGCTTGGGCAAGGCCAGGCCGTGAACTCCTGTGATCCCAGCGCTGGGGAGGCTAGGGCAGGAGGATCGAAGCAAGTTCCAGGCTACTGTGGACTACACAGTGAGACCATGTCCCAAAAAAGTCTTGGCAAATTCCTGAGGAATGGCCTATCTGAACACTAATGTATCTATAAAAAGCTACAGTGTTGGGGCCAGGGAAATGGCTCAGTGGAATAAGCACTTCCTTGGCAAGCACAAGGACCTGAGTTCAATCCCTGGTTCTACCAAAAAAAAAAAAAAAAGCAAAGCTACAGTGTTAATATAGTTGATGCTGAAGATTTCCACTTCTCTAACTACTTCAATGTGATATTTAGAAGATCCCATCAGACAGAAAGGAGCTGGCTTTTATTAAAAGGGCACTTAGCAGCACCATTCAAACCTTAATTCTCTTAGGTCTAAAAATAACAAGCTCACTTTATGATACTGAATAAGGTTTATAAATTAAAAACTGTGAGAAGTATGTAAGGGGTACAAATACAGTACTGTATTCAAAGTGTCACCATTTTAAAAAAAACTATACTTTGTTACGAGTAATCCTGGCATTAAAACTAGGTTTTTGTACTAAATCATAAGTGAAAAAGACCTGTGACATACAACCTACATTTTAGAAAACCCTATAATACTTCCCCCATTTTCCAACTGCTCCCTCCCCACCAAAATAAAGTATTACAAAATTTAGACTGTCCCTCTCTAATTTTTGACTTTAATTTTTATGTAATCTAACAATGATGAAAAGTCTCTAACATTAATGTTCAAGTTACTTCTTTTTATCTTATCAGTGTTGATAGAAGTTCCACCAGCAAATTAACACTTGATCAGAACAGTCTTGTAGATGCACATTCCATTTATCTCATTTTCCTTCTCTTAAAAAAGCTAGCAAACAAAGAAATACACTGGGAGGCAGAAAACTATTAAAGATGGAACCCTAAGAAATCATCAAAAGCAATGTAAAAATCAACTCTTAAAATTTTGAAAGATTTGAATTCACAAGAAATTCTTGTATTCAATGAAACATTTCAAAAGCAATACATATTTTCACTGTTTCATGTTACATACAAATTCTCCTAGGTTATCAAACAGCTGTTTTAGTTATCAAATTTTATTACAAGGTCAAGTTTGATAGTTTTGAGATGACAGTATTGTCTGTAATGTGTACCTTTTAAAATAAAAAAAAACCTTCAAGTGAAAAATAGAATTTCCATTATCACCTTTACATTTCATTACTAGTTCTTCTCAAGCCAATTAAAATTCAGTCCCCAAGACCACATAACAATTTTCAAAATTTGCAAAGTTTTGATTCTGTATTTAAATGCAATTAAATTACACTATCTGATCACAATGACAAATCATTTCCAATTTATCAGCTTTGATCAGACTATGCTTTTAAAACGTAACAGGATGACAAACTTAAGAATGTCAGCAGCTCCATTTTTCTATTGTTATCCAAGATTGATGAAGATTTTTGCAAGTCTTTGCATATTAAATCATTTCTTTCTACAAAAAAGGTCTCAGACCAATCCCACCCTCCAAAGATACAATTTCTCTTCAATGTACATATCAATCATATGCACGCACACACACCTGTTGCCATGTGGTTTTTTGCAAAACCCACACTGCTTGCTGGGAGCCCACATGGATTTGCTCTCAAATAAGGAGCTATGGTCTGAACCTTCTCTTTTTACAGTAGCTATGTTGTCTGGAATGAACAATGGGGGCTCATCCAAAGAAAAACTTCTGCTACTTCTTC
>PVKA01026672.1:0-31460 GCA_004027165.1 Ctenomys sociabilis
CTCACTGGAAGAAAGATAGCCTCTTTAACAAATGGTGCTGGAAAACATGGCTTTCTACATGCCGAAAACTAAAACTTGACCCAGCTCTATCACCATGCACTAAGTTAAAGTCAAAATGGATTGAAGATCTAAACATTAAAACAGAAACACTCAATCTCCTGGAAGAGAAAGTAGGAGGAACTCTTGAAGACATAGGGGTAGGCAGAGTTCATGAACAAATATGTATTCACATGGGAAATACTTGAAAGAACTAATAACTGGAATCAACATTTCTTGAGAAATTTTTTTACATGAAAAGAAACTGTCAACAAAGTGAAAAGACAACCCATACTTTTCAAAAAAATCCTAACTAGTAAGCACTCAGACAAAGGTCTGCTTTCTAGGATTTATAAGTAACTAAGACATTAGAGCCCTCAAATTTGAAGACCCAATCCAGAAATGGGCATCTGAGATGAATATACACTTTTCAGAGGATGAAATTAAAGAAGAGAATAAATATATGAAAAAAATGCTCCACATCACTAGCCATCTGTGAAATTCAAATTAAAATAACACTGAGATACCATCTCACTGCAGAAAGAATGACTATCATAAGGAAATTAACCAACAACAAATATTGGAGAGGATGTGGGGTAAAGGGAACACTTCTCCACTGCTGGTGGGAATGTAGACTGGTTCAACCATTGTGGAGATCAGTGTGGATACTCCTCAGAAGAGTAGGACTGGAAATCCCATTCAAGACGGTTATCCCTCTACTGGGAATTTTCTCAGAGGAACTGAAAACATTGTATCATAGTGATATTTGTGTATCTATGTTTATAGCAGCACAATTTGTGATAGCCAAATCATGGAAACAACCAAGATGCCCGTCACATGAGTAATGGTTAAAAAAGTTGTGATATTTCTATAGAATGGAGTATTACTCAGCTATAAAGAATGATAAACTTGAAGCATTTATACTGAAGTGAATGCCATTTCACTTCATACTCATAAGCGAAATAAACCAGACACACATGTGCAAATATTGTATAGTCTCCCTAGTATAAGAAATCAAAAGAAGACATATAAATAGGAATGTATGACAATAACTAAAAAGAATTTAGTCAGATAGGGTAAACTGAACTGCATGTGTTGCAGGGTAAAAATCAGCTTCTCTTCTGGATGGTTAACAGCCTAAGTTTGCCATTCAAAAATTGGCAACATGGATGGGCTGCATGTTCAGCCAACATTTTGGCCCTAAACTTTCAAGGTCAGTGAATACTCAGGATATGTGAACCTGTGCTGCAGCATCAAGGAACTCAGTTGTGCCACAAGTTTTCTGATCAAGGAGATTATGGAGCCACAGAGGAATGTGATTGATGATCTATAGTGTGCCTAAGGAGAGTCACATTGAGAGAAAACTTTATCTCATGCTTTCACAGAGAGGAAATTGGTTAAGCAATCCTCGTAAATCATCCACATTTCTGAAACTGACAAAGGATCTAGAGTGAGGTACAGGGTTGCAGGATAAAACCTGAGGGGACTTGACTGACCTCACCAGATACAAAAGTTATATTTTCTGTTATATAGGTCTTGCTTTACCTTGGTCTTAACCATGCAGCATAAAAGTATAAAAACAATGTATATAAAATAAGGCCATATTAATATACTGAGTTATGAAAGGCTGAAGTCAACAGCTTCTGTGGATAACCCAATACTATTGTGGACTGCTGGACTGTTGGATTGTTTTGCTGAATTCACATGCTTATAGTATTTGGATGCCAATGGAATACCCATCTCTGACAGGACTAAAGAAAAAAAAGGGGACACAAAGGAAGGACTATTTTGTATTTCTATATACAGAATAGGTAGCATAGATATACAGCTACTCTCACTTAATTCACTGAGTAGAAAGATTTGCATTAATAGTGTTTGGGCAGGATATCCTGTCTGCTTCTTGTACTATAGATATGCACTAGGAAGATAACAATGTAAAAAGTATTAATTATTAAAACTGTACTATAATTCAGCTAAGAAAAGATAAGTATATAGGTACATTCTCTTAATTTCTTGATTAGAGGCATCTGCTATAACAGCGTTTTTAGATAGAGTATCATGGAAACACCTTGTATAAGAAAAAGCCACTATGAAAACAATGTGCAATGCATTAGTTGTTGAATCTGTCCTACTAATTTGATTTGAAAGTGTCTCATTGCTATTTGTTCTTCAATAAAATAAAAAAATTAAATATACTTGGCTTTATGCAAGTAAATCCTCTAAGTGCTTTGGCTAGCCCAAAGTTTGTAGTGCAGTAACTGACAATCAATGAAGAAACAACATAGAGTCTTTTAATCATGTGAGTTTTTTAATAGATACTTTAATCTCAGTTTTTAGTAAAGATACCACATATGTCTTTCTAAGAATAAAAATTCTTGAAGAAATAGGTCTAGGTGAACTCTTATTCATACTTTAAGAAGAAATGGCCAAAAATTAGAGTTTGAGCAATTTATTTAATCTCTTGTTGCCTCTTAGAATCATAGCACTATACATTTCTGTGTTACTTCTAGCATGGCTCAGATTTACAACCCCCATATTAAGGCACCATGTCTGATAGTGTTGATTTTATAATCTACTGGTATGAAGTACTGTCTGAAAATCAAAATTTTGGAAGCTTTCAAAACTTCTCGCTTTGGGATTTAGTGATGTATCAGTTGTTAGCAGTTCCTGTAACTTTCAGGGAGTTTCTGTAACAGCAGAAAAATGTGGGATGATTCTGGACTTCATGGTGTGGATAGTAGTTCCTTCCCATGTCTCCTTTGCACAGATCGGATGCATGGAGAAATGGCTGCACAGCACTGGCACAGTGGAGTAACAGGCAGCATCACCAGGTATGCCATAGCAGCACTGATATCATGCCTCACTCTCCACATTTCCTTTCCAAATGAGTTCCTTGAATTAACTACCCTGTGTTTGACACACATAAAGCATATCTTATTAACTTGAGGAGATACTGTCTTTTAATTTTCTATTTATTTGACAAAAGTTAGTAAATTCTAATGAGTACAAAAGTGGACGTAGCTGCGTCTGCAAATGAATACCAAAGCATATTTTTGAGCATATATTGCAAAAGCAAAATCTAGATGAAATTACAGTGTTTGTTTTATGTAGGACAATATCTCACCCTTTTCACTGTGTTGTGAGCCTTGGAGGAAGGAACAAAGACTAGTTATTTATTACTGATAGAAACCAATTTAGTGGAACAGTGATTGTTTTTCATCTTTATAAGTATTGATCTATAGTGCATTTTGTGAATAAAGAATAATACATATCATGTCACTTCACTAGTTAAAATCACCCAGTGTCTTCTCATTGCTCCTAGGATAAACTGTCATGTGGTTTAGCAGGATCTTTATATTTTGCCGCATGTGTACCTTTCTTCCTTGTCCCTTAATAAACTTTCCAACTTTTTCCCATATAGTCTCAGTAATCTGTAGTTTTGTCAGAAATCTTACAATATAAAGACCAAAAGAGAAGATAAATAATTGGAAGTAGGGTTGTAGGTTCTTCTCAAATGGGAAGGAGACCAAGAAATGGAGAGAGGGGGGAAAGGGGATGCAAAATGATAAGATGTATTGCGTACATGTCCAACTCTACACAAAGAGTATAATTATTATGTATTACACATGTACTAATAAAAAATAAAAAGTCCCACACAGTATCTGTGTTGGTTACTTTTCTCTTGTTGCTGAGACAAAATACTTGGCACACAAAATGAAGGAAGGAAAGGTTTACCTAGCTCACAGTTTATGGAGGTTTCAGTCTGCAATCAGAGAGCTCCAAGGTTGGAATGCAAAAGGAGCAACACTTCAGGACAGCTGAAGACAGCACAAGCAATAAGAAAAACGGATGACTAGACTTATACTCTAAGCAGGATACACATCCCCAGGTAAGTGTAGCACTCACACCTTCTCCTTGACCTCCTCATACATAGGCTCAGGATATTTATAAAAGGAGAACATTGACCTCCTGTTAAGTCACTTAATTGAACTTTTAGACTTCTCAAAATGACACAATGTATCAACTTTTACCATCCACCCTTTTCAACTTGGCAACCAGGCACATTTCTTTAAACATGTTTCCAAATACAAAGACTTGCTCATTTGCATCATTTTACAACTTGAACACAGGTTTAACAATCCTTAGGAATCACTATTAATTCTATCAACATTATATTACATTATAACCATAACGTTGTGATCCTGGTCCCCTAAAGACTCATATGCATCCCTTTATTCAAAAGGCATTTAGTCCATCTGCAAGAATTGTCAAGGGTTTAACAGTTTCAATATTGCTGAAAAACCCAATTCCCAGGCAATTTCTGAGATGAAAAGCAATCCATTAGCTACAAGTGCCTATACAAATGGAAAGTTAAACACTTACAATATTCAATTACACAAGGCAAACGTTTTCATTCCAAAAGTTACCCACAAGCATATATAAAGAATTGGAACCAAAAGAACTCCAAAATCTATCAAGACAAACATTGAGTCTTATAGATCCATGTACAGTATCTGAGGCAATCTGTAGCACAATGTGAGCTCCAAAAGATATAGATGGTTCCACCCCCGTGGAACTTCCAGTGGTTTTAGCTCCCATGGCCTCTCTCTTAGGTGTGCTTAGCTCCCTCCTTGCAACTTTCCTTATATGATTAGTGTTCCTGGATTTTACAAATTTCTGAGCTCTCCACTTTGGCTTATCATTCACAGATTCACACACTGCCTTTCCTGGGGTTGTAGTGGTTGATACATTTCTGTCAATTGGAGAAGTCAAAAAAAAGTTTTACTAAATTTGATCAGCAATTCCACACCATAGAGCATGGAGGCTCCTGCCTATGGTGTGGAGGTCCCAGCCTAGGGTGCCTCATTACTTAAAGAATGAAAGGGAATTGAGGAAGGATGGAGCTCTGGTCTTTGACTCAGCTTGGACATCATCTCCTGGTTTGTGGTTCAGATTCTTTGCTGTCTGCCTTGGATACTACAGCTTTCTGCTGTAGACTCATCAGCTTTCCACAGCAGACCCATGGGACCCCTGATACAGACTTGCATGGAACACTGTAGTGACCTCAAGAACTTGAACTTAATCCTTCAATTTGCAGTGTGCATGCTTCCTCATCCAACTGTGTGGCTGACCATTATAAGCCAATCTTGTAATTTCTTATACATTTGTAAATCTCGTGTTATATCTGTTCCTTTGGTAGAACCCTGACTGATACAGGGGTACACTGACTGGCATTCCAGGCCCTCTTCAGTCAGGATGGAAGTCTTCTAAATCCCACAGCTGTTACACTCTGCATGCACCTAAAACCAGTGCCACATCGATGATGCCAAGATCTGTTGCCAGCTGTAGGAGTATCTGTCTTCTGTCTCTCAGAGGTAGGGGTTGAGCATGTGGATCACAGGGCATGCTGAATCCAATTCTGAAGGCCAATTTTTTTTAATGCTGCTATCTTTCTAGAACATAGTGACCTGTGGCTTTCTTCTCTGAGCAAAGTATTTCACTTTTGCAGTTATAAGGTTGCAAATGGTAAAGACTTCCTGCTTCTTGTGATGCCCTCAAGCCATTTTTTTTATATTCTGCTGTTCGTTTTCAACAATAGAGGTCTTCTCAGGTCTGTCTTTTTTGTAGTCCACAGATTTCCTGGAACTACTCTTTTGGGCAAACTCATAAGATTTTAAAAGATTCTGCTGAGCTCTCTGCTCTTGATTTGGATCATAGAGGTGGCGAAAAGACTCCGACATGCTACCATCTCAACATTTGACCGATTTGAAATTTCTTCTGCCAGATTAATCAGTCTTTTACTCTTAACTTCAGTCACTGGAGGTCTCTAAACACAAGCAAGAGGTGTAAAAGGCTCAAATCAACAACTTCTGACATTGCCAGTCCTATGGATAACCCACTGCTATCATGCATTGCTGGACTAGATTGGATTATTTTGCTGAATTCACAAACCTACAATATTTAAGTGGCAATGGAATACCTATCTCTGACAAAACTGAACAAAAAAGGGAATACAAATGAAGGACCATTTTGTATCTGTATATACAAAATATTAGGATAGATATACAGATACTTTCTCTTAATTCAATGAGAAGAAAGGTCTGTTCTAGTAGGGTTTGGACAGGATATCATCTCTGAATCTTGTACTATGCATAACTATTATGAAGACAACAATATGCAATATATTAATTATTGAAACTGTCCTACTAGCCTGTCTTCAAACTGTCTCATTGCTATTTGTTACTCAATAAAATTAATAGAAGAATAAACACAAGCAAAATGCAAAAAATATTTTGCCAAGCCATAACACACATTGCCATTATGTTATGAGTCCAACAGCCAGTACAGTCTTTCTAGGAAGAAACCTCCTGAGCCTAGTCTTTATTACCAGGCTTTCTAGGAGCCAGGGTCTCCTATGGAACATTCTATGGTGTTCCAGCTACACCTTTTCAGTTGGCATCTCAGAACCTTTCCAAATAAAACATTCTACAAGCCATTCACAAAGGACCTTAAAATCATGGTCAGAGGTTTAGTTACAGCAATGATCACACTCCTGTACCAAATTCTGTCTTGGTTATTTTTCTTTTGTTGCTGCATCAAAATACCTGGCACCCAAAATTGAGAAAGTAAAGGTTTTCTTAGGTCACAGTTAAGGTCACAGGATTCATAACATAATAATCTGGTTCGCCAAGAAAGGGTGGCATTGCACGGGGGCAATACTTCAAGGTGGCAGAAAATAAGAAAAGTTACAAGAGAAAAATGGGTGCAGGGAATCTCTTTTCCTCCCTTACACTGTGAGCAGGCTTTCTGCCCCAAGGTGAATGTAGTACTTACACCATCTCAGTGCCTTCCTCTTGTATAGGCTGAAGATGTTAACAAAGTGAAGAACCTGGACCTGCTGGGCTTCTCAGATAAACTTGTCAAATTGATACAGTATATGAACCATTACAGTATATCTGTAATTTTTTGACTATTATATAGATGATGTTTTAATTTTTAAATTAATTTTTATCGTAAACATATGTAAAATTATACATGTTAATTGAAAAAATATATATCAACTTAAACATGTATATATATATATATATATATATATATATTATCACTTCTCGATACAGACAACATTCAATATCCTTATTTCCATTTTTTAAATAGACATCAGATCTTGTAATACCTCAGACTTTCTTAATTTTGTACAATTGAAATTTAGTATGCATTGATCAATAGACAAATTTTAAAAATCTAAGCCATTTCTACTTTTATTTCAGTATTGTTTACAAACATTTTTCCTGGTCATGTTCAGTTCCCACCTTTTATCATTTTCCTCTCAAACTTTCTCAAGGTTTTTTACTCAGAAATTATTCTATACACTTCAAACTCTTTACATTTATGATAGCATTTAATACCCAATGTTGCACTTCTTTAATTAAATGACAGTATGTTTAATAAGATGGTTTCATGTGAAGATACTAAAGTTCTAATAATAATAAAAAGGTGCATCTTTTTAAGAACAGTATCAGAAATACATTTCTGAGCTTGCTGTCCTTTCTAAATTCTTTAATTTTACCATCACTCCCACCAACCTCTGATGGGAACTATGGAAAGAGGATTCTGGAATACATTTTCAAATACTTTTCCAGAAATGTTTGAAATAAGAAAGTCAAAGAGAAGGCATGTGTCTTAGACTGAGAGGAAGTGTTGTAGATTTTTATTTCATATTTAAGAGAAAAGAGGAAGGGCAGTCTTTTCCTCTTCAAATAAACTAAGAACATGTGATAAAATGGTTAATTTTATGTGTTAACATAGCTGGGCCACGGTGCCCATGTATGTAGTGTAACATTCTTTCTCCTCCCTCCCTCCCTCTCTCTCTCCCTCTCTCTCTCTCTCTCTCTCTCTCTCTCTGCTTTCCTCTTTGTGTGGATGGTATTAATATTTAAAATGATGGTGCTTAATTAAATTGAATGTCCTTCACAATGTGGGTGAACCTCCCCTAATTAGTTGAAATCATAAATAGAACAAAAACTAATCTCCCTTTGTCAAAAGGAAACTGGGCTAGAACGATAACTATCAGACTGCGACTATGGCACCAGCTTCCTTGGCTCTCCAGCCTGCTGGCCCACTGACATGTTTGGGATTTGTCAGCCTCTATAACTGTTTATATTTTCTCTAAAGAATCGTGACTAATACAAAGGAGTGGTGAGAGTTTGAGTGAGTCTGTGAGCCTTGAGGACTGACCTCACATTCATTGTCTAAATACATACTGAGTTTAATCTGTGAACTCACCCTAAGAGTAATGGAATAAAGCAGAATTATAGGTTTATGGGACACAGTGTCTTAGTTTCTAGAGATCTAGGCCATTGCTTAGCAAAAGACAAGAACTTACTACTTTGTGAGAACATTTTTAAGGCATGGTGGTAGAGGGAACAGCCCAGTCCAACAGCAGGAGGAGCGGTATTTCACATAAAGCTCTTTCTTTTGGAAGCTTCTGTAGATATATAGACATAAGGGGAAGAGCCAGGCTTAACAGCTGTGCTACAGGTAGCCATGCTAAGGTAGCACAGAGAATGAGCGATGCAAGCAATAAGAGATGATATACCACCCTGTCAGGGTACAGATTCTCCTGTGATTACCAAGACCTACACACCTGTGCAGTTCAAAATGGCTGCTACATAAATTGCTAGTCATGGTGGATTATAGCCGTGTTACATAGAACATTTGTTTTCTTTTCTTTTATTGCTCTCACAAATTAAAGAAGCCAGAATCAGCATAAAGAGTAGAGGAGAAAAATCCCTAAGCCCTCATGATAGATCCCTAAGTCAGGTCAGTCCTATCACAGCTGTAATTTGAGAGGATAACTATTTTGCACTGGATATTGTGAATTTAGCAAACTATGAAGGAAGGGGGCACAGACCACAGAAGACTGCCACCATTTTTGACACAAATTACAATTTTAAGGGTTTTCCTTAATCCACCCTTAGTTTTAATAATTTGTTTGAAGGATTTACAAGATGTGCTGAAAACTGTTATAGTGAAATTCGCAGTTTATTACAGCTACTGAATACTATTTAGAATCAGCTAAAAGAATAAGTACAAAGTGAAGAGGTAAATCTTCCATTGTTTTTACCCATGGAACTGTGGATAGCTTTTCTTGCCCAGTGCCGAGGTGTGGTATTATTAGCCAAGGGAGCTTACCTCACCTTTTTTTTTTTTTTTTTTTTTTTTTTTTTTTTTTTTTTTTTTTTTTGTTTAGAGTTTCAATTTAGGAGCTCCACAACTGCATGGAGGCCATATGGACACTGTTCCAAAACTTCCTTTATAAATGTCCCTGTTAGGTAGTCTGGAGGTCAGCGGCTCTAGGTAAACAAAGACATTCTCAGATCACCGCCCAGAGAAGGCAAAGACCACAGCTCCCTTTGAGGAAGACTTAATTGTCACCCACTAAGTTCTCTGCCAAAACTAAACAAGAAAAGGGGATACAAATGAATGACCACTTTATATCTGTATATTCTAAATAGTTAGGATAAATATATAGCTACATTCTCTTAATTCAATGAATAGAAAGATTTGATCTAATAGTGTTTGTGGACAGGATATTATGTCTGACTCTTGTACAATGAAAAAACCACTAAGACAACAATATGCAATTGATTAATTATTGAAATTGTCCTACTAATTGGTTTTGAAAGTGTCTCATTGCTATTTATTTCTCAATAAAATTATTAAAAAATTGTTACCCATATGTGAGTTTCTAATGAGCCTTTCTGAGCTTTGGAAGATGTAAGAAAATGTTGAGACTCTATCATGAGGGAAGTATGTTAGGGAATTATTATCATCAGTTCAGAGGCCCAGGAATGGAAAGGGTTCCTCTGATGAGAAAGGAGAATGAGTGTTTCTGTGGGGCCAGAGAGCTGGGAGAGTTGGGTTTTAAGACTCTCAGATTCTTCCATGTAATAAGTCGCATTATTTTCCCACAGAGCCATCATTTGACACAAGAAAACTCAGAGAATAGACTTGCATTTCCTTTACAAGTTTGCCAGTCTTGTCACTAGCTCCCAGCTCGACTTCCTGGACATTGTCCGGAAGCTATGGAAGGGAGTAATTTTGAAGTTTTATCAAAGGCTAGTTATTATTTTTGTATACTTACAGTCAGCAAGTAGTCATTTTTCTTTCAACCACATCTTCACTGTCTTAACGAAGAGACTTTGTATCACATTTCTAATATCTGTTGCCTCCTTTTCAGTCATGTGCAGTTTTACTCGTGATGGCGTCGTTGGAGTGGCACTACTGTTGCATCACTTACAGCGAGGTCTCTAAGACATCCTTAAGGCTGAGTGATTATTTAAATCTAAAATTCACTTTCTGGAGTCATGCTCATGCTCATTTTTAAACTTGCTTTCTCTAGTGAAGTTGCCTGAGGCAAAGCATTCACAGTTCAACGTAGGTCTGACTGCTATAGTAAATTATCACGGACTGGATATCTATAAGCAAGGGAAATTTATTTCGGTAGGTACAGAGGCTGGAAGGACAAGGTGAGGGTGTCATGGTGCTGAGGGTCTGGTGCTGGCTCTCTTCTTGAGGTGAGCTGCTGACCTCTGTAGCTTCATGATGCAGAAAGAGAGCTGAAATGCCTTGCTGGCAGCTCCACCCTTGTGGTCTAGTTACCTTCCAATGCTATCACTGCAGTAGGCAGGGTTTCACCTTATGAGCCTCAGGAAGTGGCACAAATGTGCTCTATCACTAATTCCTTTTCTTTTTTAAAAATATTTTATGTATTTTTTTAAAAAATCCCAGCTGACCACATTGTTTTATAGCAATGCACTACATAGGTTTTAGGTGTTGCACAAATAGTTAAATCTTGGAAACAACCCAACTGCCCATCAACTGAGGAATAGATAAAAGAAGATGTGGCATTTTTACACAATGGAGTAATTCTCAGCTATAGCAAAGATAAGTTTGAAGCTTTTGTAGACAAGACACCATACTCTTAAATAAATAAATCAGACCCATTTGTGCAAACATTGTATTGTCTCCCTAGTGTGAGATCCTGAAAGTAAATAAAATCTGAAAGGTACAGTAGATACTGTGAAAGGGAAAGAATTTGTTTAATGGGAAGGAAAAACTGGGATGAGGAACAGGACAAAAGAAGGAAGGAAAAAAGATCTATATGTATGTGGGATACTTTGCATAAATGTATTGCCAATTTCTGTTGGTCTCTTGAAAGAGCAGTTACTCAATTTTTTTTCTGTTTATTCTTACTTTTTTCTTTTTAATTGTTGTGGCATTTTTGCTCTTGTCATTATTTTTTAAGCAATTTTGCAGGCTTCTCTCTGGTAACCTAAACAACTAATTTGAAGATAACATCAAGCAATACGACAACCACTGTGAAATTGCTACTACTTTGTTTAATGAAATCTTGTATAGTCTATTTTTTTTTTTTTACTATTTTATATTCTTTAAAAACAGATCTCTGTAGTGGTAATATAGCACTAATATAATTGAAGAAGTTCATCAGAGGAGAGAAAGACTCTTGTCTTTTTTCTGTGAGTGTTCCCAGCTTTCCTTCTGGAGTATAAATTTTCCACTTTCAAATTGTATTTCCCATGCCCTATGGGAAGCCTGAGAGATTTAGTGCCTCTGCTAGGGCATTTCAGCTGAGGCCAGCAGTGGTGGAAATAGGTGAATCCTCCTTAGAGCCACTGTGATGAGTCTTTGGCACTGTGCTTGCCCTGCTTCCTGCCAGCTGGGGTGGAGCTCTGGGCGGCGAGATGCAGGCCATGTCAGAGCTCAGAGATTGCCGTTATCTATCATGGAAGGAGCCAGGCGTTCCTTTGAGCAGGTATCAGAGGACACAGATCCCTGCATAAGCTGAGGACGTGTTTGGAGGTGCAGCATAAATTAGCTCTCATACTATGCTGAAACAGTAGACTATTGGGAAAAATCCCAAATCATCTCAAAAACTAAAAGAACAAGTCATTTTGTTTCTATTTCCTAAGTCTTTCTGGTATTATAACATTAGCCACTAATTGCATATTTGCTTTGTGCCAGCTATCATGCTAAAGCCCTTACAATATTGCCTCATTTTATTTTTACAACACTGAAAGAGAGAGAGGGTTGTTATTACTCCTCCTTTGTACATAGACTGAAGGTACTATTTGGGCAAATGAAGGTATGCACCCCAGCTTGTACAGCTAGGAAGCGGTACACCTCAGGGAAATTGCAGCCTAGCCAGTGGAACGCCTGGTAGTCTTTATGCAGAAATGCAAGCAGTGCACATGAGTTCTTATTCATCTTATTTACATTTTACAGTTTTTATTTTTGTCTTGATATAAAAATATGTCTAGATGTCCTTAAGATAATTCATAGAAAGTTAAATGAAAATAGCATCACTTACATCCTAAGATTATGATAATTAAGCAAATTAATTCAGTTGCAGGGTTTATTTATTTGTAATACATAGTAAATGCTTAATATTAGCTATTACCTTATCACTGTTGTTATTAATGTAGCTATCAAACTTCACTATTCTATTTGCAAAAATTCAAATATGTTAGATAGAAGACCACTAAAAGCTGCTTGGACATACTGATGACACATACACTGATGATTAATAAATCATGTATATTCCAATTTTAATAAGGGGCCTCACTTGATTTAGTAACTTCCTCCATAGTCATTCCTAAATTGCCTCTATTTTCTTCAGGTCTTGAACCTCTTTTATTCTATTTTATACAGTGTTGGTATTTGACATGAGCTCTATCTTTTTTCTCCTCTTAGGACCCCTTTCCAGAATCTTGCTGCACAAAAGATCTCAGGATTCCGTTTTGGGGATTTCTCTTCTGCTTTGCATTTGTGTACAGCTGTCAGATTATCCTGTAATCCTGTGTTACCACACAGTGAGGCTCATTTGGCTGTGTTGAAGTCATTTACTGGATATCTCACTTTTTGGCAGTTTCTAAACTAGAAGGTTTGTGATACACAATTCAGGTAGCCCCCCTTTCTTGCCACGTGAGTAAAACAATATTTTAAAGATGCAATTCGTGTAAGGAAACTTGGGTTTAGATAGTTCTGATTGCTGATCTCTGCAGACACAAATTAGTCAAGCACAGATGTCCAGTTCAGGAAATAAAAATCAGAAAGTATATCATATGTTTCAAATCTTGTTTGGGGGTATGCTTATAACTAGGACATGTTTTCTCATTTAGATGAAATTCAAATTTAGCTGAAGTCCTGTGTTTTATCTGGCAATCTCACCACAGAATGGCACCTCCTGTCACATTTATTGCCAGAGACAGCCACTTAGATCTCTGTTACCTGATGGCACTTGAGAAATAACTATTCTTCCAATAACTTATTCTTACCCTGATCTTGACTTTACATCTCCTTGGGGTGAAATGATCCTACAGTGACCTTACATCTTGTTTTGTGTGGGACAGTCTCATTTTATTTCTGTTGTCTTGACATCATTGCTAACAATCCTCTTTCACTCTCAGAAGTGTCTTGAGGATTGCTAAGGATGATAAATCGTGTGGTCACCGATGCCTCATTCTATCTTTGCTTTCCTCTTGACCTTGTTAGTAAGTAAATTTTCAGCTTTCTCCCTCAGAGCCACCTAGTTACCTCCAGGAGTTGCCACCATTCGTGACCATCATTTTACTTCCTGTAAATGCTACTGTACACCATGCTGATAAAGATCACACACACACACACACACACACACATACACACACACACTCACATTCACACACACACTTCCTGAACAGCTGTTATCTGTGACAAAACTTCTGTCATTGTTGACATGTACAAAACCAAAGGGAGAGCTAAGCAAACATTTGATGCATTGAGAAAGTAGAAGCGGCAAACACGTAGAAATCAAGTGAAGCGTGCAACTGCCATTTGTTTGAAAATGTCCTGGCAATTTCTACTTCAGAAAAACCTGATGAGGATGATGCCTATATACAACACATAGAAGCTATTGATTAGACTGCATCTTTAACATGTGCAAGTAAAACCAATTTTCTAAACATGGCCTGAAGTCACTATTTCCATTTCTCAGTGCCTATGAAGCACCATTCTTGTATCAATTTATAAAATACTTAGTCAAAGAATAAGGTTGCAACTGTTTTTCCCTGTAAAATGTCAAATGACTTCAGTGATTGATCCTTTCCCCCACTGATTTACCCACTGTGTTCCATAGTCAAGTATATGTGAGTTTGAGAGGGATCTTAAAGGGGTGCCCGCATTCATAGCAATGTAGGAACAGTTGTCTGGTGAGTTCAGTCACCTTTTTCATTCTTTTATCCACATCACACATCACACAGATACAAGCAGTTCCCTTTAGAAACAAGAAGGGAGGGAGAGATGGAGGGAGAGTGGGAGAGGGAGAGTGGGAGAGAAACAGAAAAAGGCAGAGAGAGACAGAGAGAGACCTAGAGAGGGAGAGGAAGGAGGGATAGATGAAGGGAGGGAAGGAGAGAGGGAGGGACAGGGGAAGGATGGAGGGAGAGAGGGAGGAAAGAAGGTAGGTAGAAGGGAGGGAGAGAGAGAGAAAGAGACAGAGGGAGGGAGGGAGGGAGGAGGAAGGGAGGGAGAGAAAAGAACAGAGAGATTATGAATAATAAATGATTTCATATAAACCAAAATATAAAATGTTCAAAACAGAAAAGAACATTTCTCAATTATTAATAATGTCAGAAGATTTATTTCTACATGTATCTGCAACTTAAATGCTTAAAGGTTATTTAGAACTTAGTAAAGGAAAACAAATGTGGTATTTTATTTTTGTGTTAACTCATCCAATATAAATAAATGTAACATGTTATGTCTTAGCAATCATGAGTGAATTTATTTTTAGACAGTAAAATAATAGTTGTCATATTAAGTGTAAATCGTAGTCTGTTTGGTAATGCTTCATTTGAAATATTATTACTATTTTAATTACCTCCAAGAAAAATAGTGAAGGTTTTATGAGTATTTAGAAATGATGACTATTCTAAGGAGAAAAATGAAAATAAAAAAGTTCAATGTTATAATTAATTCATTAGTGTGGAGAAGCCATTAATAAGAAAATTCCAGGTGAACATAAAATGCTTTTATGAGGAGAAGACATTCTAATGACCAGAATGGGAAGGTTGTCCTATTCCAAACCAAAGCCTGTGTTTCATTGCATAAATAGAATTTTAAAGCCAGCAGATGCAAAGTAAGCATTTTGGTTTAGTATAAAATGAGGATGTATGAAAATGTTTCATTTAAAATTTTTTGATCAACAGAACATGGAAAACATATTTTACTAAGTAAAATGCATAACTGTTTAAATAATGTAAAAAACATAATCCTATTGGTGGCTTTTCTTATGTGAAATAAAATATCTATTCCAATTGAATTTCTGGATTAATGGCTGATAAACAAATGCAAAGAAAATCTGACAGCCACATGCATTTGTAAACAAAATTCAATTGAAAAATGATCTTGCTTATTTTTGTAGGCATAGCCTACATGTATTTGGGAGTGATTATACAGACGTGAACCTAGATTTTTATACGTACATCCTTAGCAACACAAGGAAAGTGTCTGCTGAGTGAAAATCACATTTATTGTATGTTTTAAAGGCCCCACACATATGCAGAATGCTGCCCTTTATAAACAAGGAGACAGAGATAGATAGATAGATAGAGAGAGAGAGATACAGTGAGAGACAGAGACAGAGAGAGATAAAAAGATAGATGGAAGGAGACAGGGAGGGATATAGGGAGGGGAGAAGAAGAGAGGGAGAGGGAGGGGGAGAGAGGAGAGACAGAGAAAGAGATACAGACAGAGAGGGAGAGACAGAGATGGGGGAGATTTGTGGCCAGTGGCAGCTGAGTAGGAGTGATAAAATTACATTGCAGTGATTGCTTTACAAGTTGCAGTGAATTCCAACACCTAAATGGGCTTTGACTTGAAGGTTTTGGGAGGTACTAGGGGGTACAGTTGTGCAGACAGTCATTGCAATCTATGTATTTATTTATCAGATGTTTGAGAACAAGCTCATATTGTCAAGTGCTTATGGACACATACATTTGTATATGTAAAAAATAAATACATTACTTGCTCTCAGGGAATGCATGAAGCAGATAATAAATAAAAATAAAGGAATGTATAGTTACAAGTTGAGACGGTTTACCAAAGAAGTGAGCAGATTTCCATGATTAAGTTGAATGTGAAAGAGCAGTGCTTCGAGACATTATCCAGGAAAGCTTCATTGGGAAGCTGCTTCGGTTATCTACCGCTGCATAGATAACCAACTTGGAAATCTGAAGTCACTACCCTTATTTATTCTGATCACAAGCCTGGAATTTTGGCAGAGATTGGCAAGAGTGATGACAGACTGCTCCAGCGTTGTGAATGGCTGTCAAGGCTGGAGAATCGCCCTACATGATGTAACACAAGCTGGGTAAATTGGTCTGGCTGTCAGCTGGGAACTCGGCCACATTTGTAGCGTGGCACCGTTCTAGCCTGGTGACATAATCACAGCCTAGCTGGACTTCCTCATCATTTGATGGCTGAGTTCCAAAAGGGAGTGAGCCCAAAGACGTAGGCAGAAGCTGCTTTGCTTTTCATACCTCAGCCTCACAAGCTGTGGAAGTTGCAAAGCATCATCGTTTACAAGATCACCTTCAGTGAAGGGAAGAGAACAGAGGCCCCACCTCTTTGATAAAAAGAAAGCTAGTCTTACTGTAGAAGACAGTGTTTCCAGGTTAAACTGTGACCATCTTTGCAAGGATATCTTGCTATGCAATGTAAAAAAAAATTGTCCAATTATACTAAGATCTGAAAGATGACAATTCAGTTATGTGAAGAATGAAAAGATTACTTTGGAGAGAAATAACAGCAGATGTGAAAGCACTCCAGCAAAGAGAGACTGATTAGTTTGAGAAACTCAGAGGAGACAAGCACAGTGATCAATGAAAATGACCAATCTAAAGTTTGCAGAGTTAGGAGGCATTTGATCCTAATGCATCCTCCAGGGCCAGGCTGAGCCTTCAGATTTTATTTTCTAAATGATCCAGGAAGCTTTTGAAATTCTCAAAGCATGATAGACACATGGTTTGATTTATATTTCTAAAAGTCACCCTGACTGTCATGTGCAAGATGCATTCAAATGTGGCCCAGAAAGATCAAGAAGAAGACTACTGCAGTAATTCTGGTGAAGTCTGGTTTTGGTTTGAACCGGTATGACTGTGAAAGTGAAATTAGAGAAAATGTTTGTATTGCAGAAGCATTTTGAGCTAGAATTCATAGTGTTAGGTGATTGTATAATGGGAGGATGTGTAGGGGACATGGAAGAAGCAAGAAGGACTCCTAGACATGTGGAGTGAATTAATAATTGGGCATTGGTGTTGCTTGTGTGGAAGGGTAACCCTCCCTAAGCAGGGTATTGCTGCTCTCTGGGGAGTACAGTGCAGAGTTCACCTGAGACATGGCCGATTTGAGATATTGTGACAGAATCAACAGCATGGCTGGTTTGGGGTGAAGATATCCACCTGGACATCAGCAGCACAATCATGATATTTGGAGGTGTTAATGATCGACATCAGAGTCCGATGGCAAGGCTCGCTTACACTGGGGCAAAGTGGAAAGTAGAATCGAGGAGAGCAAAGAGGGCAGCGTGCGTGTACCACATGTGCGGTGCTATCTTGGCTGTGCTGTAGGCGAGATCTGACAATTCATGCACAGTACGGGAGATGACAGAACAGTTCTATGTGAGCGTCACCATGTAAATAAGTAGTCTAGCCTGCTGCTTCATGTCCTAAAATATATCTACTTATGTAAGACATTTTTCTGAGGGGTTCTGAAGTGTGCTATATAGCTACCCTTTATTAAGAGGCAATGAATCACAGTGTAATCTTTGCTCATCAGGACTGCCTCTTTCTTTTCTTTAAGATGTTTGGTAGGGCTGGGAGATAGCTTGGTGGACTAAGCACTTGATTAGGCAAGCACAAGGGCCAGGGTTTGATCCCTGGCACCATATGCCATGCCTGCCCCTTCCCTGGGCATACTGAGGCAGTGCTGGAGTCTGGGTGTGGTGGTGCACATCTGTAATCCCAACTAGGGAGGCAGGAGACAGGAAGAACACTACCAGTAGTGTGTGTCTGTAGTGAGACCCTGCACACACATGCAAAAAATAGATGTTTGGGACCTTAAGAAATGATATTTTACTTTTATTCTAAATAGTTTTAGATGCCTATTCTTAGATTTCCTCAGTGTGTGTACATCTCTCTCTCTCTCGCTCTCTCTCTCTCTCTCTCTCTCTCTCTTATACACACACCATTAGTCCATCTTCCTAAAAAGTAGATTAATTTATTCAACGAATACCTTCATTATTTTCTAATATAATACCCATGGCAGCTGACCTGTATAAAAATATATATTTATATGGCTGAATAATGTTTTAAAAATTTGAAAAGTCTGACCTCATTTATTCTTGCAACAATCATATTACATTATATTTGCAAGAGGAGAGCTGAGATCTAGGAAGTTTGTATAAATAATTAAATGTCTTACATGTAGGAGATGTGGACCTGTTCCAACCAGGCAGTCTGGTTCCAGAGGTCTTAAGTATAGGATACTACAAAGAATTGAACAAATAAATTCCTTTGACACACAGGAAAACAAGAAAGTAAACACAAAGACTTATTATTTTGTGAGCCTATAAGGTGGGTAAACAATGAGACTGAGTGGGAGGGCAGGAGGCTGTGTCATTTTGTCGTAGGCCTGTTCGTCCCCATTCAGAGGTTTGGGATTGTAGTCCAACTAATACCAGCGTCTCGACGGCTTCTGAGCAGCAACTGATGGGAAGAGATTCCCTCCTAATCTCTAGCTGGTACCAGGCAGTAAGACTGAGCAGCCTGTGTTGAAGTGAAACCATAAATATAGAGACTTTATTCCCTCATATTGGCCCTCAGACTCATTACTTTCACTGTCTTGGCTAGACAGATGAGAATAATTCCAACAATTCCAAATAATGCTACTGACTCAACAGCCATTAATAATGACAATCAGAAACCTAAAGGCAGAAAGTAAAAGAAACCCCCACACAGAGTCAGCTGTAGGACATTTTACCCAATCCCCCCCCCGATTTCTATCAGGTTCTAAATAAATGTTTTATGAATGTGTTGGAGAGCAACTTTGTTGGGCTAACATTTCTAAATCTGCATTCAGCACTAATTGTGACACCCTCTGCTTTCCCATAACTTACTTGACTTCTCTTTAAGCAAATATTAAATCTGTATTGTCATTTATCTGCTTAGGATATATCATAATTAGTTTCAGTTTGGCTCAGCAAAGATTTATGGAGCATTTTCAGGGAGGTGGTCACCAGGCTTAGATCTTTATATAATATGCTAAGTGACTTCAATGGCTGTTATAAAGGTGGACTGATTGTGAAGGAGAGATGCAAATCTTTTAAATTTGTTATCCACAGAGGCCTTCTTAGACTGTAGATGCTGAAACCAAACTTTTTATTATCCTCACTTGATACAAACTCTTTCTTAATTCATGCAGTATTTTAAACTTTGTCTTATTTACTGGTCAAATATTGAATAATTCTAGAACCAAGATGACTAAAAAATAGAGTTATAAGTACATTTATATTTTAAAAGGGCAACTATTTCTTGACCTTCAAACCAGAAATACTTGAATTCTGAATAAGAAAGTTTTTAATATTATATTTTATCAGATAAACACAGCTTGTCAGTAAACTGATTATGGAATAAGCTCTATGACCATAACAAAATTGGCACAGATGAAGAGTATGCTGCAGAGTTATCTTCTCCTGGACAGTGAAATTTTATCTCTGACTGTAAACTACGGAGAAACTTATGACGGTCTTGGTATAAAACTCAGGTATAAAGAAAAGGATTGTCTGCCTACGAAGTTAAAATGAAGCCTACTATTGTGAATCTTCAATTATAAGTTTTGACATGTCTGTTCCAATGCAGGCTTGGACGACATCTATGGGTATAAGTGGGCTGACTTATTGTGGAATAAATAGAGGAGAATGGATTGTTGATCAATGAGTATGCAGATCTCAACTGATTCATCTAAAGGAGAAAACAGGAATTCTGAAGATACAGAATGAACTGAGACATTGTAGAGAGGTCATACTATTTATCCAGAAGTATTTCTGCCCACAGAGAAGAAAGTGAGTGGTCAAAAATCACCTATTTCAGGAAAGTCTGACTTGTATTAACATTCATAACAGCATTTCTCTGTAATGGTGAATTTAGTTTCACATTATGTGTCTGGATTTTTTTGTTTTGTTTTGTTTTAAGCACAGTGCTTGAGATGGGAATTTTAAACTCTAATTCAACCAATGGCTTTATTAAATGAATATTAATGATATGACATTATATGGAATTATACAATGGAAGTGACTTTCTAAATTACACGTCTCCTTAGTGCTATTATTCATAGAAGTGAGTACATTTAGTCATACTGGCAACTTTAGCTTAATCTCTTAATTCTTCCAATGTATGAAATTTCAGCAATTTTGTAAATATTGTTTTAAATTAGAATAATTTGCTTTTAAAGCTGTAAATAGGAACAACTGAATATGACTAATTATTAGAAATGAAGCAAGAAAACTATATTCTTTTTATGGTGGGTTACATACCAACTCAATTATGTTATGATAGGTTTGCTATGGTTTGTGCCCAGGGGTCTCCCCCAAAAGTACATGTAGTTATAGGTGGGCCTTTTCCAGAGGTAAATGGGTCTAGAGTGTGTACTGCTGGAATGAGGAGTATATGCTTATTGAAGCAGTCCACTCACTGGCTGGGCACTGCTCTAATCCTGGTAGCCTAGCTAGAATATAAAAGATGCAGAAAATAGTTGTTAAGGCTCTTGTTTGCTTTGCTACCTTATGCCCACCATGAAGTATTTTCCTTCTGTGACATCCCTCTGCCATAGCCATCTCCTGATTAAGAACAGAAACCCCTACAAACTGTGAAGTAAACAAACCTTCCCCCCTTTAACGTTTAGTGTTGGATATTTTATCTTAGCAATAAGAAACACAGGGATTATATAATTGTGATACAACACAAAGCACGTTCTGATAATCTATTTGCCTGTTTTCTTCTGTCCTTCTGTCTTCCTCTGAGGGAAATTCACTTTTCCTTAGCCTCATAAATTACTAAAGTTTGGACATCAGAGTGTCAACAGCGTGACAATTTTATGAGACAGCTGATTAAAATCAAAAGAAGTGAGGATTCTATTTTTAAATACACATAAGCAAAGGATGCGTCTGATTCTGGGACTTGTGAAAGTGTGTTGTAGACTCTATTTTCTCTTCACTTACAAAATTGCTGGAAGTCAGTTTTATGAATAATTAGAATATTATAAAATAGTTGATAGCAAGTTGGTAGCCAAAGTTAACCTAACAGGTATCCTACACATCTTTAAATTTAAAAACGAAGTTCTATCATTGACTTTAAGAAACTATAACATTCTTACTTGAACATTTGAAGGATATGATTAGATCTTTGGAAAAGGCTAGGAAAATTCTTGCAGGTTTGGTAAATTGCTATGTGCAGTTTCATAAGCAATGAACAAAACACATAGGCATTTTCACCCATCTTTGGGCAGATGGTGAATGGAAACAGCAGAGATTTCAAATATAGATGCAGCACATATATATTGCAAACAGCTGTAATAGCTAAAATACATGCCAGAAGACTTAATCATCCTGGAGTTTTTTCCAATACATGCTAGCATTCTAAAATAGACTTCTCTTTTCTACAATTGCTATAGAATTATTTGAAATAGGCAAATTTATCTTGATATGAGAACTTTGCAGCGTACTGATTAGGCTGTGTTTTTAAGATTCTTTCACAATGGGCTGATGATCAAAATTGTCATTATTTATGATTTTTGAAGTGGTAGCTCATGACCAGTTGTGACTTCTTATACTTGCAACTGAGTTGGCTGAATCAACTGTTTTGTTGTGCATAGAATTTGCCAACATTAAATATCTGGATGAAAAGTGCAAAGCCAACTTAACCATGCATTTCTGAATCTGTACATCTGTCTTTAGGTAGAAGAACATCTAAGAGTTTAAGAATATAGTTCCCCCGCACTGGAGGAGTTCTTATACTACTGCTAGAAATTAGCAAGAAAACCTGGGCACATATATTTTAATGGAGGACTTCAGTGGTTTTTTATTTATTTTTGTTAAGAAGGAAGCAAGAAAGATTTCTTTAGCTGAAGAATAATCTATATTACTTAAGATGTTCTGAAAAAGAGCCTTGATAACAACTGTCACTAGCTATGAACTTCCTTGGAACATTATCTGTGATTAATTGTGATAGAAAAAGCTCCTACTAGGTTAACTGATGCCTACTGGTCAGCTGAGGACCCGGGCCTGGAATTCGCAGCTCATAATGGTTTCAGTCCTGGCTGCAACCTGTGACACCTGTGTGAATTTGACTAAGTGCCTACTATTTAACTTACAAAAGAATTAAGGGAGATGATGGATGTTTAATACAATTTCAAAACACTAATGTGTTATTCAAATGCTAGCTTCTATATGAAGAATATCAGCTACTGACATTTCCATTTCTTCTGATTTGCTGACAATTCAAGCATATAAGAACTCCGACTAGAAATTCATGACATCCCTTCTCTTCTTGTTGCAAATTATTTCTTATGAGTTTATTCACACCAGGGCTGTTGCTCTTTACTCCACACTGTTCTGTCCCATTTTCTGTTCTCTCCCAAACCTTCAGGCATGGCATGATCAGTGCTGACTTCATTTTTTTCAAGAACTCATAAGAATTAAAACAAATGATCAAACAAAAAATAATATCCCCAAAAACCTAATGCAGCTCTTTCTCATGAAAAGATTAAAGAAGCAATTCTTAATGATATAAAAAGTCAAATATTTTGTTTATTTTTATTGTTTTGACACCAGAAATTGAACTCAGGATCATGTACTTGCTAGGAAGGCACTGTGCCATAGAGTTATATCCCTCGCCAAATTGAAATATTTTAAAGAATAAATTCTAAATATCCTAAACGTGGCTTCTTGACACTTATAATACACAAACCCTAATGTAAATTAAGTTTTATGAGTTAATTATTATTTACATAATGCAGCTTTATTATGTAGCAATATCTTAGATTTTAGGGTAACTTGATAATCCTACAGGACAGATCCAAAAGGTTAAAAAGTGTTAAAAATACCATTAAATATATCTAAATTTTAGTAGTCATTTCTGCCACCAACTAATAAATATGCTCTTAAAAAAATCACTATAGGGCTGGGGAGATAGCTCAGTGGTCTAAGGGCCTGCCTGGCAAGCTCAAGAGCCCAGGCTTGATCCCCGTTACTATATTCTGTGCCTGCCCCATAGAGAGCTGGCCACAGAACCTGGGTGTGGTGACACATGCCGACAATCCCAGAGCTAGGGAGACTGAGACAGGAGGATCACTGAGAGTCTGAGACCTGTGCTGAACAAATAAATAAATAAAAGATTTTTAACAATTAAAGAAGTATCACTATAGCATGGAAATTTATGCAAAAGGTATATTGAAGTCAGACTCAAACCATACATAATGTTGTAAGAAGCAGACTTAATAAAAGCACAACATCTGGGAAACTACCCACTTGGGCCCCCTCCTGTCCCTCTCTTGCACAGGAGCTTTTTTTCCCCTCAATAAGCATATTCTCATAATAATAATAATAAAAAAAGCACAACCTCTTAGTAGAGTTTAGTGGCTAGACTATAAAGAAATACAATATTGTGGTAAATAAATATTATAACATTTGAAAATTAATATGAACTTGGTTGGTGTAAGTGAATGCAGAGAAACGTGGCATTTGGGTCTTCTGAAGAGGAGCGGTGGAGTTGTCATCATTGTTAAGGCCAAAACTGTGTCGCTAGTGCTGACAGCAATGGCTGTTTTCTGCACCTGGGAACAGGACTGGATGGCAAGCAGCGACTTTCAGTGACAGTTTTATGGCCAGTGTCCTGGTCGTCTGTAGACCCTCCCTGCAGGCTCCCCTAGGACAGATGACAACTGCACTGCATCCATGTTTTTCTAAAATTATTCTCTCAGCTCTGCCTTTGATGCCGTGCACTGGGGTTTCCTCAGCTCCTTCCTGCAGAGCAGCCTTGTGTCCCATCTTTTGAAACACTTTACATCTTAACTCAGACTTTCCGATGTGTGTCATAGGTATATTGCTTTCAAAAATGCTTTTTAATACTTAAGTTTATTACTTAACTAAGGCATAAGAAATTATATGTAGTATGCTTAATATGTTTGGATATACATTGTGTAATTTTACATTGGGCTAAACATATCTGCTTCCTCAAAATTTATCATTTCTTTATGGTTGAAAATAATCAAAATCCTTTCATTTGGATTTTTGAAGTATAGAGTTTATCATTGCTCTTTATTCACCTAACATACAATAGTGTACTAAATACTGTTAATAGGAAAAGTGTTAACCTAATATGTCAGGACACTATGTGCAGGTAAATAAATTAAGGAAAAGGAGAAAGTTACTGAATGTTTTATGTCTTCTTCTGAAGTTGCTATGTTCAACTTGGTGGAGGTTTTCTTTTACCCAGTGCTACTTGAAGTAGAGAGTAAGCCACCTTATACATGAATAAATAGGGTATATATTTATATATCTATCATACACACATATATATATCTATATATCTATATATGTATATATATAGATATATAGATATATAGATATTTCTCTCTCTTCAGAGTATTAACAAAGTCAACCCATTACAAGCAGGGATTACAACAGAAAGAAAAACAATGCCATTTCCTAATGTATACTAGGTTCCCCTAGGCAGAATGAAATCATTATTGTAGAAAGGCTGTGGATTACTGAAGGAATTAGACTAAAAAATTTCATTTGTTCATTCATATATCAGCAATTTCTTTCCTCAGAGAAGATGAGATAAAGCCCTCTTTGGGTAAATGTAAAAACCTGAAAGATACAGAGAAGATTCTAAAAGTACTCCAATACACCACTTTCCTAGTCCATTCTTGAGAAGAAGAACAGAGAGCCAGGTCTCTGGATCCACAAGTAATGGTGAATCTGGGGTCCAATTCACATGTAGGAACCAGGAGTCATTGAGGCAGGGGAGCAAGACAGTAGCACTGCTTGAGGGATCTAATGGAGCTGTATCAATTCCTGTGGCTCCTGAAGTCTTGAAGGGGCCTGGATGCACACTTGCTCCTAAAAGTGCAATAGAGTAACAGACAGTAGAATGGAAGTGGATGTGTGGGTGGGCTATGTGAAGAGTGGCAGCTCCGGTGGCCAACTAGTGGACTGAGACATCTCGGGTTCAGATATCTCCATGAATGCTAATTTGGAGGTACTGACAACAGCTGTGAATCAATGGAATAACTATGTTTCAGTGATTGTCATGCTGATGACAAAGAGTGGTTGGGCTGCCTTCACCTACTGCTTTTTACTTGTTCATTTTTTGTGAAGTACCTATATTTTAGGCCAAAATGCCTGTGTCGAATAAGCCTTTAGATGTAGTCCAAGTAAAAAAATAATAAAATTTCTGTCACACAGCATATTTTATTTAGGTTTTATATATTTCTTCCACTACAATATGCATACCAAGACAGCAGGAATTTTTAAACATTTCTACTGTTAATAACAAAAGTTAGCACATGACAAATGCCTAATGCATTCTTATGAAACAAATAACTTTCAAATAATGAGATTATAGAAGAACATATGATCATAAAGTACTTTTAAAAAACTATATCTGCATAGATCATTAGAAAATTACCATCTGCTTTAGAGTCACATAACTGGGACTTCAAACCATCTTTACAAGTCTAAAGTAAGGCAGGGTTGGGGAATGCAGGAAGAAATATTTTCTGTATTTCTATCCACTTACTGTTGAGGAACAATGTGCCCTCTATATTTGATGAAGAAATAACAATAAGAACCATCTTAGGTGTTTCCTGCAGTGAACTTAATATCTACTCATACATGTAGAAATCTCTGGAATGATGTGTCCGGTGTGGGGTTAAGAGGACTGTGTTCCTTTTATAAGTGTGCTCAGCAACGGAGGACCACAACCGATGCATGTACACTTAGCTTTGTTGTCCAGACCTCTCGTCCCTACTTCAGTTGTCACTTGTCACATACAACTATGGGATAAATTACAAGTGCCCATCAAACCAGAAGTCCGCTGCAAGCACAGAGCGTTTACTGTATTCTGAACACTTACTACAAAATTGTGAAGTATCTCCATAGTTTAAAACACATTATGCTGTACGTCAAAGTGATGTTTTGTGCATATCAGTTTTAATAAGACACCTGATTAACGTTAATTTCATTTGTTTCTTTGTGTGTTTGACAAGAAGGTCAAAAAATGCTTCTTTTGGCCTTGGAATAGTGCTGTGCCAACCATTTGCCAAGGTACATGCACGAGTCCCCTCTCTAGTCCACAGATGACAGTATAATTCCTGTCCCATTGCTGACATTGTTGTTCCCGTGCCTTCCTCCATCCAGTTTGATTTTCTCTGCTCTTTGGAGTAGCAAGTCTACTGGATATATCGCATAATTCCTGATAAGCTCTACTTACTTCTGGAGTCACCACTACTAGATATGAGCTCAGAGAAAAAAGTTAACAGAATGACCGACTTTACAGTTAATAATTATATGTGGATCCTTCTTCCTTAAATTACTTCATTCTGGTAGAGACAGATTCTTTTCCACTATATTAAACAATATACTCACTGCCAAAAAGTACTGGCTTGTTCAGTAGGCATTATTTACAAATGAAAGGTCTATTTTCTAATGAATTATTTACAGGTTGGGTATATTAAGATTAAGGTAGAAGGATGTGAACTGCAATATGGTTTTCAAAGGCAACAGTAAGTGTTTGAGGTGGGGGATACAAGCACAGGACTATTTCATTTTATTTTATTTTTCATGTATCTGGTACAGGGTCTCACTATGCAACTCAGACTCATTGCAGTCTTCCTGTTTTCAGTCTCCCAGCACTGGGATTACAGATAGGACTACTAATACCAGAGAATATATCACTACTTCCAGAAATAAAAACATATTCCTAGTCATTGCAGACAGGGACAAAGCTTAACCTTATGAAGAGCTGAACTGCTTTGTATCTGATGCCATGTTTCCAGGATTGCTTTAAAGGAGAATTTCAAGGATTACATGGCTAAAATGGTCATATAAAAATTCTGTTCAGGCAAAAGGATTTGTATTCACCTAGGTCACCTAGACAGGCAGACTGGACTAATCAAATCACTGGGATGATTACTGTAATTCACACATCTTTAAATTAATGTAGTGAATGTTGTGTAATAGAAAAATTTATTTGGAGAGGATCTCCTGGTTTAACATGTTCATTTTAGCAAAGTTGAAAACTAAAGAGGTGAAGTTCAGTGTTGCACAATGATTTAATGTTAACTGAGCTCACATCCAGGTTTTCTGGTCTTTCAGCTTTTACTTTGTCAATTCTGAAAGCAGAGAAAAGTTCAAAATGTCTTTTGAGTGTGTCCACCGCTTCACTAATCAATTCATGTTTGAAAAGTTAATCGTTTGTTCATTTTTATTTTTCTTATTGAGTATAAGTTTGAATACTTACAATTAGAAATATTCCTGAGAATTCTGAAAATTTTATTTTGCAGGCGGTAACATTTATAATGATTTATTGTATTTCCTACATAGCTCATGCCTCTGCTATAAAAACTATAGGAACAAAATTAATATCACAAATACGTTATTATGTTGGTTTTATAATGTCTATGATGAAACTTCAAAATTTGATTGAGTACTGAGATTTTTATTTCTTTAGTAATATTCACTTGAGAATTTTTTCTTTCTAACTATTGAAACTTACTTTGTAAGACAGATTGTTCTTATATTGCTTCAGGAGTAATTTTTAATTTTCCTTCAGTATTTTTATGAAGTTTAGGATCTTTCTTTCTTTCTTTCTTTCTTTCTTTCTTTCTTTCTTTCTTTCTTTCTTTCTTTCTTTCTTTCTTTCTTTCTTCTTTTTTCTTTCTTTTTTTTTTTGTATTTGGGACAGGGTATGTAGAAACTCACTGCATAGATTGGCCTTGTAGTGATCTTCCTTTTTACAACTCCCGAACTGCTGGGATTACAGGTATGTGCCACCATGCCCGGTCTCAATCGCTGTCTTAGCGCACCCTGGGGTGGAGCTGGCATGGCAGGCCTGGGAATCGAACCCCCTGCCTGTGTGTCTGCATAAGCAGGTGCTTTAATCCTCTGGCCTGCCTAGGATTTTTTTGAAGTCGTCAAAGTGACTGTAATGACTATTCTGTTAATTTTTGTACTTCATTTTCTATAACTCTGATGTTTTCTAATGATTAATGCATTTTTCTCATCAGATCTTTTGATTTGTTTCTAAGATTGTTTCCTATGTTTTCTTTCCTGTCGCTGTTATTCAGTGGACTTACTGTTACTGGAATTAGAGGAGCAAAACAGAATATTTTCTTGAAATTCCCCTAATTATCACTCTTAGATTACCCAGTATATTGTCTCCTATGTGTGAGACACTGTGATTGATTTTGTGAAGCTAACAATATGAATGATGTCATCAAGATTCATAACAGAAATTATAAAAAATTCATTTTTCTTGAAGAACCTGAAAATGATGATTATTATTTTTCAGTTGCTTTCTTTTTTTGGGACTATGTTCAAGCAAATCTCTTAGAATCCGAAACATTTTGGAATTAAAGGTTACTTTGTGTGCTAATCATTTCTTTATTACATAAACACACCTGTACTCTACTCAAAGTTTAAGTTTGAGTTACAAATGCTGATTACATCAATAACTTTCAGTAACATAAACCCTTACTACTATCATGTATTTTATAAAGCAGGCAAAGATGCATGGAAGAATGCATAGAAATTTAAACTAACACATTAAAATGTGTGATTTATATTAAGAAGTTACCACAAAGACTGAACATGCTACTTACAAATTATTCAGTACTTTCATCCCAGAAGTAATTTACTCTTTCTAAATAAGAGAGGATAGTTTAATTTGCAACCAGGCCTGAACATGTCTTTTCTTTTCTTTTTTTTTTTTTTTAATTTGCCACCATGCCTAGCAGCTAAAATATGGAAGATAAGAAGAGTAATTTTTATGCTTTTTATGAAATGAGGGTTGCATTTAAGCAGCTTAATAACTGTGCTTAATGCAGAATTTTTCCATCTCAATCTTAAATTTCTATTTTTATATGTATCAAGTAAGCCATAATCTTATACAGCTATTGACAACCAACTACTAAAATAGTATTTTTCATTTTGCTTCTGAAATACCTTATGTATACATATATATATAAAATATGTATCAGATGAGATCTTTTGTAACATATCACATCTATCAATTAAATTCAAGTTTGCAAAGTGTCCTTCTTCTTTTAGGGGACACATGTGTTTGGTTGTATAGATAAGCTTTTAAAATTACTTATCCAACTTCATGTCAAAGTTCATTTACATTGTTGGCAATGTTTTGCATTAGATGTAGTGTGACATTAAATATTTTTATAAGGTGTCTTGCAGCTTCTGTATCACCAATTATAAAGTGAGGAAGCAAGTATATTCCCCCTACCCTCTATCTCTTTTTCTCTTTTCCTTCTGGTTTTTGCTATTCATGACATTTTCCAATACAGGATTTTAGTACCAGAATTATTTTCTGTTATAATGGTCTTCACCTTTCCCCTCCAATTTTACATTTGCATTTAAATGCTCATCAGAAATTGTTTTGTCACTACATCTCCCCTCATTTCTCAGTTGACTAAAATAGCGCCTCTAATGGGCATTAAGATAGTGTGGAAACATTGTATATGTAGTGTTTTCTGTTTCCTTATGTTTGAATAGCAATGGGAGTGCTAGTTAAATTCTTGGATCATACTCTTTCAATATCTTTCCAAATTTCCTCAATCTTCTGAGTTTTAGCACTGGTTATTATTGTAAAGACAAGTCTGATAGCAGTCTTAGTTTTCTTTTTCTTTTTTGAATCAATTTTATGGAGGAAACAAATAGCAATGAGACAGTTTCAAAACTGATTAATAGGACAGTTTCAATAATAAATACATTGCGTATTGTTGTCTTCATAGTGGTTATTCATAGTACGAGATGCAGACATGATATCCTGTCCAGACACTATTAGTACAAATCTTTGTTTTCATTGAATTAAGAAAAAGTAGCTGTATATCTATCCTATTTTTTATATACAGATACAAAATGGTCCTTCATTTGTATCCCCTTTTTTGTTTAGTTTTTACAGAGATTTTTTGTTATATAGATCTTGCTTTTTCTTGATCTTAACCACCCAGCAGAAAAGTATAAAAATAAGGTATAAAAAGTAAAGCTGTATTAATATTCTGAGCTGTAAAGTGCTCAAGTCAACAACTTCTGATATTGCCAGTCCTACGGACAACCCACCACTTTTATGGACTACTGGACTATGTTGGACTATTTTGCCGAATTCATGCACCTACAATAATTAAATGGCAATGGAATAGCAGTCTTGGTTTTCATTTTAAGTCATTCGATCACTTATCCTGTATGCCCCCAAAGCTCTTGCATTCTCTTTGTGATCCAACAGATGTGTTGAGTCTTTATGCTATTTTTATCATTTGTCAGTTTGTTTCAGGAAGAACAGGGTACACTCATTCCTGGAACCTGCAAGTCACTTCTTTCAGGTAAGTTTCTGAATTTTATTTTTGTACACAGTGTATTCAAACCATCTGGTGAATATTTAAATTGAAAAAAAATTATTGTGATAAAAAATCACGTCTCTGTCAGTTCCCCTCAAAATATTCACCATGAGGTTTGAACACATCATGGTTGGCTCTTTCTGGAATTCCCTCAGGTGTGTCATTGTGCTGTCAGGGCTGCCTCAGTGTCCTCAATCAACTTAAAATGTTCACCTTTCATGGTCATTTTGACTTTGCAGAAGAATCACACAGCTCCAGCTCTGACACCTTATTGCTTTATTTGACAGAAATTGACATAAATATTTGATCAAGTGGTGATCACAAAATGTGGTGATGTTTAAATTAAAAAGCCATGATGCTTTGTTAAGTATTCCCTGCCATCAATCCCCCTCGGTATACTTCTCACTTCAAACACAATTCATCCCGTTTTTGATGGCAATGAGACTTGCTGTAATAAGACATTTGTAAAATTTAAACATTCATCTATTCACCATATTTTTGATCATTCCTTGTATATTTGTTTTTGCTGTTTAAGATTTTTAAGTATTGGTGCAAATGTCTTTTAATTTTTCTACATAAATTTTAATTATATTTTTATTCCTTCATTATTTCTGTATCTTTCATATCTTTTACTATATCCACAATTCTTGTGGTCTTTATTTCTGTAATAAGCTTAGTTT
>PVKA01026673.1:0-31446 GCA_004027165.1 Ctenomys sociabilis
AGATAATGTTAAAATGCAGACTGGACACTGACAAATCCTTGGCTTTCATGATTTAACTTTCTAAACCATACTCTTTCCATAGCAGAAATGATGATGGTGGTGACAGCAATAAAACACATGTGAATGTGTCTTGGATACTTTTTCATTCAGATGTTAGCACCAAAGAGACTAAAAAAAGTTTAAGGGGCCAAGGAGATAGCTCAGTGGCTCCTACATTGCAAGCTCAAGATTCTGAGTTCGATCCCCAGTACCAGATAGCTAGCCAGATACTAGCTATAGATACTATTGCTGGTACTAGATAGACAGGTAGATAGATAGACAGACAGACAGACAAATAGGCAGATAAGAGTTAGGAAAGAATGCATTAAAGTATTAACCAATAAAATCAGAATCAACCAAAACATAACAAACCAATTATACACCAGGGCACCTGCCATAATTTCCACGAAAGGAATGTTGAAGACCAGAAGATATTAAGATAAATCTAAGGCCTTACATCTGGGGACCAGTAGGAAAGAACAAGAACGTAAACTGGACTTGCTTTTTCTGGTGAAACACACTGGCATATCTTATAACTACAGTTTAAAAATCTTTTTCTGTTCTCATTTCCACAGTATCCCAAAAGAAGTATCTCCCAAATCAAACTAATTTCTTCAGGACCTCTTGTTCAGCATTGGCCTTTCTAGCCCATGTTGGATCACTTATGTTCCTACTCTTGGAATGCCCGAAGGGAAAGTCTTAAGCACAAGAGACAGAACAGTACTCCACCCCTTAAAGAGGGAAAGCAGGGAACACATAGATCACATAGAAGGAGGTGGAGATGCTTTGCACGTACAAAGCCCGGGCTTTGATTCCCAGCTCCACAAAAATAAAACTTCATTAGAGGCAGATAAGGTTAAAACAAAAAAGGTGAAAAACAAGGAATCAGCACCAAAGACATGTTAATGCTGAAAAGTAGGCTCAGGGATACCTAACCCAAAGAAGATATAAAAAAAAAAACCTCAATTTAGACCTCTTCTTCTAAACTTTCATCATTCCTATAACACTCTTTAATTCTCAAGGAAAACAGGAAGTTATAGGAGAGATCTGTCTTAAGATGTGAGAGCAAACAAAAATGTCTTCTCGGAAAGGTCAACTGAATCTAATTCTTGACTGAAAAAAGATACTGTAAAGCTATAAGGGCTTGCATTCACAAGCAAAGAAAGACAACATGTTCCTTTCAAACTGCTTGTCTAGTACACTATAAAAAAGAGTCACAATTAAAAGTAGAAGAGCAGAATGGCTTTTCTCTTCTCAGCCTCACCAGGATATTGCGGCTATTTCCTTGCTGGTTTCCAGAGAATGCCAAAGGTCAACATACTTTTGTTTTTCTGGTCCCCCTCACAGTGAAATAGTTGGCCCTGGGTAATCTAGAAGACAAATAGATAGTTGAGGTTTGGGGTGTGTGTGTGTGTGTGTGTGTGTGTGTGTGTGTGTGTGGAGTGTGTGTATGACTATGGTGCTCTTGTTCTGAGTTTATAGCTCCTAATATTAACAATCTTCTTTTTAAACAATTTGTCTTCAAAACTAAATTCTGCTGCATGTAGAACCCATACTACAGGAAAGCTTATGGCTAACACCCCAATTCCACTACTGACAACTATTCAAGTACTTGGATAAGCAGAATGAGAGCAAAGCCACATATAGCCAAGTTCCCACCTGGTAACTTCATCACTCACTCTGTCCCACAGATCTCACGCAGTAGCCTAATATTGTGCCTAAGCTGCACTAAGGTGACAGTGAAGACATGATCTGTGAATGCACGTCCACGTGGGGCTTTGCTTCCCATTCATAGGACTGCATCCATCCCGGTGTTTAATTTAAAACCTTCCGAAGCACCAAGACTATGAGGTAAAATAGTTCAAAATTGTGTGTGTGTGTGTGTGTGTGTATGTGTGTATGTGTGCACGCATGTGTGTATACATGCACAAGGACTGAGGGAATAGAGAAAAAAAGGAAAAAAATAGAAAACAAGATGACATTTCTCTGCTTCATACGTTTGTGTAGGTTTCTAAATTTGAAAGGTGAAGATTGCTCACCAAAATTCAATTATTTCTATATAATCACTAAAGTTTTTAAAAAGTAATCTGAAATGGATACCACATTTGAAATTGATACTTTATATATATGATGATCCTAAGAAAAAAGGAAATGAATGTCTCTCACAGCTGGATGCTATGACCCATCACAAATTTAAAAGAGCCAAGTAATAGTAGTAACTTGAATCATATAGAACCACAGGCACGAGGCTCTTCATCTTCTTGTCAATTAAATGGCTACTTAACATGCCTCAAATAAAGATGCTGTTCAATTGAACAAATTGCTAAAAAAAAAAATATTGCTGCATGGAAGCGCAGAAACCACTGCTGCTAAATAGGAAAGCACTTTTATATTACTTTGCAACATTATCTAATGGCTGATGACAGACTGTGAAAAATAATTTACCCTGGTATTTAAAATGTCAGGGAAGCAATTAAAAAAGTCAGAATCTACAGAAGAGAATATGTCAGTGATTGATGAGGCTTTTGAATTCAAGCAAAGTATTGAGGAAGTCCAAAATTACAATAATTTAGTAGCAAAAGCTTTGCAAGAAGAGAGTTATAGTCCTGGTGCAGCTGTTAATCATATAGTATCAAGAAAATAGGTAACACAAGCAACAGAAATAGTCAGTAGGTATGTTGTTTTCTAAAATGTGCCATTAGTAGATGGTATTTGCTGTCATAAAACAATAAAATATGCTGCAACACCGAAGATGCAGTCCCTTACTCTAATATTAACTTCCCTACAACATTAGATAAGCGGAATAACATTGTGCTTAAATTCTACTTCACTCTCACTTTTTAAGGTCCATGCAACTAAATCTGATCACAAATGAGACCACAAAAAACAAAATTAGCGGTGTTAATAATTGGACTTGATCAAAAATGATTAAGTAGAATTTGGTGCTTTCTTCGATGATAGAAGGAAAAACAAAATACTTATATATGTAAAAAGAGACTACAAGGTTTCAAATTTACTTCTGTTTAGTTTTGCGTTATTTTGTTCTACTTGGGATTATAATCCAGCAGAAACAAAACGTCCGTTTGGCCTTGTGATCTATCCAAGTCGACCTTTAATCAACAAATTTTTATATTTAGAACAAAGTTGCCAGAATATTTTTTCAATTCCCTTATTCCTTTACCAAATCTCACTAATTTGTCAGCAAGGTGCTTCATTTACTTTTTCCCTTCTTCTCTGGCTTCTTTGCCACACACACACACACACACACACACACACACACACACTCATTTGAAAGTAAGATACAGCTATTATGCCCTCTCTCCTAAGTTTCTAAGTGGATTTTGATTGACACCTACCATCTAATCATCAATGTACCCTCAAATTTTGCTTATTGTCCCAATAATACCCTTTGCATGGAGTGTTTTCCCTGTCCCGGGACACAGCATAAGATCCTGCTTTCCATTCACCTTTTGACCTTAGCTCTCTTCCTGTACAACATTCCTCAGCCTCCTTCTGCTCTCAGGCCATATTTCTTAGACACCTATACTACGGGTGTTCCGGCCTCGGTGGTGTCAGGACAAAGGTCAGCACCTGCAGCCAACTTGAAGGGAAAGCCATATAAATATTTAGGAAACATACTGTCATGGAAATATGAGGTAGGCTCATCTCATTTTTAATCAGCTCATAATTCATGACCTCTAGATTTTTTGTATCCAAACAGAATTAGGAAAATGCTCCAGAATCATTTCTGGCAAGAAACATTTACAATTATATAATTCAAAGATTTTACCAAAGTAATACAAAGTATACTTTGTGTGTGTGCTTTGTATTACTTTGGTAAAATCTTTGAATTATATATATATATATATATATATATATATATATATATATATATATACACACACACATACTGATTTATGTACCATTGGGGGTTAAAAAGCAAACCTTCTAATGTGTTACAATCACCATTTATTTTCAGAAACAGAAAAATATGTGGCATGCAGGGAAAAAAATCTGTACTCCTTTTCTGTAGTGTAAAATCTATGTTCAAATCTAACCTCAATTACTTAGGGTAAGTCACTTACTCTGTGGACATCATAATTTCATGTGCAAGATAAGAATAATATCTAACTATAGAGGTCCAAGCATGAAATAATACTTGTAAAAGTTCTTTATAAATAGCAAAGCATTACCTAACTTAAATAAGTATATGTATACGAATGAATGCACATATGTGCATATGTGTGAGTATATGTGGAAAAAGAAAAAGTGAGAGAAATCCTGAAGGTGCATTTCACTTGTGGATATTTTTTCTGACTGGCTCCTCCCATGACACTAGAAAAATTCTGAACCCCGCCTTGCCCAGACCTTGTGGGCAGTGCTTCCACTTCCCTTGGAATAGAGCGCCTCCAGTGTGACAGCTAAACAGATCCCGTTCCGCCCACAGAATTAGAGAAGCTCCTCAGTTTGTGGCCTGTAACCTTCTCCTTAGCATCTACACAAGCCATTCAGGACAGCAGAAAGCACATCTGCTGTACTTGCTGTCAAAGCTCTTCAGCCAGCATGCTGCCACGTGGGAAGCACACAGCAAGCCCTTGTGGGATGAACGCACATGGGTGGCAGTACTGCTCAGACGGGAAATCAGTGGCACAGGCTCATGGGCTCCTTCTGAGGCTGGCTGCCACTCAGACATCAGGGAGAAAACCGACACTTTCATCCTCTCCACTTTATGATGCTTGAAAAAAGAAAAAAGTTCATCCCTGGAGCTTTCAACCAGAAATACCACTGAAACAGCACAAATAATGTGCTTGTGGAGAAGCCCTACTAGAGCTGCTCAAGTAAGTGCACAAATTTTAAAAGACGATCATTAGGGTTAATTAAACTCTTTCATTTTCTGCACTGCATTGTCTGGCTTTTCTTCACAGCACACATCACTCTGAAATCATTTTACTTGTGGATATTTTTTCTGAACAGCTCCTCCCATGACACTAGAAAACTCCTGAATTCTATTACTTTTATTGTCTACTTCACTACTGTGCTTGCTTTTCACCTGCTAATTACCAGTACGTGGAACAATGCCTGAAAATAGAAGATAATAAATGGGGACATTGATGGAACAACATTTGGACTCTTCCTTAAGTAGTGCAAGCATCACCTCTACACTGTGTACATAGTAAGCATAGGAAAAGACTTTGAGTGAAGTCCCCAAGCTTCATTTAGGAAGAAGTTTATTCTTCCCAAATGAAGTTTTCCCCACTGATCACTTACAGCTCCAAAGAAATGGTATTCATTTACAAGAAGCCAGAATATCCTGATTACTAAATGTTCTATTAAACATTAGGTTTAAATTTGACACAAAAGTAAAAATACAGCAACAAAATAAGCAAGGGGAATGAGCTGTCAAGCTACACAAGGACATGGATTCATCTTAAATGCACACAGCCAAGCAAAAGACGCCAGCAAAAAGCCATCAGGAAGAATGAGTTCACTTATATAACAATCCGAAAAAGCTCAAAGTATGGAGCAGCAAACACACAGTGCATGCCAAGGATCTGGAGAGAAAACAGGGTTGAGGAGGAGCACAGATTATCTCAGCAAACAAAAGTATTCCATATCATATGGAATGGTGAATACACAACATAATACATTTGTCAATACAATACACATGGAGCACAAAGAGTGAGGCTTAATGAATTCAGAGATACACATCTATGTGTGTTACTGCAGCACCTCAGTTCATGAACACTTTCGTTTGCAAAAATTTGGTTTGCAAATAGAAGCATTTGGTAAAATTTGATTTGCAAACTCTCTCCTTGGGTAATGAACACAACCACAAACATCTCTCCCACACAAACACAGACTTGGCCATTTTTCCAAAATTAAGTTTGTGAACTGATATGTATATTCATATATATATATATAATTTGTGTGTGCATGTGTGTATATACAATATATATGCACTAAAGTATTCTAGATGTCTTATAAATGTGTAAGAAAAAGAAAGCCTTACTCGACTGATGAAGTGGACAGATACTTCCAGTTCACCTTGGAAATGAGGGAGGAATGTATAATTCCACAACTCTGCCTCCTGCAATTGCCCAGAAGCACTATAATCTAGCTAGTGAGACTGTTTCCCATGAGAGTTTTTATTAACGATTATGTAACCGTTATCCATGGACCCTAGAACTGTGCAATTGGGTAATGGACATTAAAGAGAGCCAGGGAGCTCACGGACAGAACAGGAAGTTCCAGACAGGTGAGGAGAGGGACTCGGTGGTTCAAGTAGTGAAGGAGCAGTCATGGAAGTGGTGCTGGTGCTCCAGCATCTCATTCCTTTCAGTCCTACTCACTACCTCTAATCATTTCAGGGTAAATATGTAAGCACAAGGCACATCACGGAAGTCCTCTCCAATTTATGCAGAGCCACAACCCAAGGTATGTCTTAGGAATTATTAAATGAGCTGCTGCAACAATCTTCTTAAATTCTTCCACTAAAAAATCACTAGCAGGTGGCTATAGTGAAGCACACCTGTAATCCTAGCACCCTAGGAGGCTGAAGCAGGAAGATTACTAGTGCAAGCCCATCCTGGCTTATCAAGAGTCTGTCTCAAAATTTAAAAATAGAGGACATGGACTCAGCCCCCACTGTAAAACAAATAGCACCTAAACATGGCCCTTTTGTGCAGTTTTAGCTGTAAACAGGCAGATCACTAGGAGTCCAATCTACTAGTAAGACCCTGAATACCTTGTAGACTCTTCCCTAAAAATATTTAAAAAAAAAGAACAAACTAAGTGAAATGAATGAAATACCATCACAATTCTAATAATCCAGAGAACTAGACAAACTGCATAATTAACATGACAGGGATGATGGCATACAAATCTCAGACTAGTGACCAAAAAAGCAGAATGAAGTAGTAGAAAGAACATGGTGTTGGTAGTCAGATAACCAGATTTAAATCCCACTTCCGTCATGTATTAATTCTGACCAAAGCTAACAAAAATGAGCTTAAAAATGTATTAGTTAACTCACCTAACATAAATGCACAATATTCACCTCCCAGGTTCGTTGCAAACATTACTTTGCAAACATTCAAAGCTAATATGAGCAATGACCACAATGCCAAACATTTGTTACATATCAGATTGCTTTAAATATTTAATACAAATTAACTTATAATAGCTCCCCAAAAACTCTATGAAAGGAATCATCTAATTATATTATCTCTATTGATAAATGAGAAAGAATGAGATACAGGAAGAATAAGTAATCACTCTAGTTGATGTAGCTAGTAAGAAGCTGGGCTATGTTTTCAATCCTAGTAGCATATCCTTGGTCTTTGCCTCAAAATACTGTATTGTAATAACATCTTGAACTTATGTCCCTTCCCATCACTTTAATTTCAATTCATCTTATTAAAATTCTGAAAGTATTGACCCATAATGAAAGAGGAAATGATCAGTTACCAAGTTATAATAACAAGAACTATATTGAAGAATCCACTTACAGTTATCAATCTTAATTCAAAAAAATGATAAATGGTTATTCCACCAGCTAGTTCTCTGAGACGCTAAACATGTTACACATATTCTAAGCCACTGAAAAGCTATATGAAGAAGAGTTTATTCTGCAATTCCCTGAAGCAGAGGTTTTCATGGAAGGCTAATTTTCCAAATTTGCCACCAATTAAAAGGCTCTGGAGTGTCCATTACAACTCACAATGAAACTAAAAACCTTACACAAGTATCAATGCCAACAGCAAATTATTACTTATGAAAAGCAATAACTTGAAAAATTCCATAGCAGCTATACAGATTTCTTAATCTGTGGCGCCGTTACACAGGGTCCTGTATTTCCAAACCTCTGACAGTGAGAAAACAAAGTGAGGAGTAAACCCCAGAGGTCACTTCCCCGGGCCTCCTGACCAACACTTTCCAAATAAAATAATCCCATGACAGCATCACTCCCATTCTGACTCTAAATGTGTTAGCTTTTTGAAGAAGAAAGAACATCACTCTGACAGAGACCTTTAAAACACAGAAAATGTTAATGAATGTCCTTTCACAGCACATGCCCTTCTCTGTTATTCTGAGAGAAAATGCATTTAGCACTGGCAGCATGTTTTTGGGGAATGCTTAGCAAATAGCAGTGCTTACTAAAATAGCAGAAGTTAGCCAGTTGCAATTCATCAGTAAATGAATTAACCCAGAGCCATCATTTTTATCTCATCTCTGACCTACCAGACATCTCCGGGTGACACCACCTCCCCATCCCGTAGCTCTTGTTGGAACTCTCACAACCTCCTTGGTAGCATCAACACCCATCAAAGCTGAAATAGGCATAACTGCATTCATACTTAACTCATGATGGTAAGGAGGATGATGCAAAGTGGCACCCCTTGCACTCAACTCTCTGTTCTGTCTCCCTGCACAGCACTTCGGCAACCCAAGCCACAGGGTCAAGGGGGTTACTGGAGCAGCAGACACATTAGACAGCGCCTATAACACATGCTTCAGCATTTCCACTCAACCATTAAAATTTCCGAGAAAATACTAAATGTCATGCATTATAGAAGTATAAACACACTTTTCACTATTTAATTTGAACTAAAAATATGTTTTGCGAATTGTGACTAAAAACAGTTTATATTTTTTCAGACAACTAAAATTAGATCATTTCAGTATGCAAAAGACATTATGTACCAAATAAGGCAGTAAATTTAACATTAAAAGCTTCCAGCAGAGAGGACATTGTTTACAACTATCTTGTTTTACATACTCTTTTCCAAGAGTTTTAAAGGGCCTCAGTAATGACCAGGGCATCAAAACAATAGCCAGCCAGAAGCACATGGACTTAGTATTTTAAGCAGTAAATTATGGCACAAAGCAGACACAAGCTGTTTCTAACTCAATAAAAAAAAATAAAAAAATAAAAAATAGAGGGTTTTTTTTTTTTATATATATATATCTGGGTATTACAGTCTGTGTCTAGATGTCCGCCCAAAGCCTCTTGCAGTCCTGGGGCAGGCTTTAGTGCTTTTGATTAATTTATGGCCTAATGCTGAGATGCTGGCTGTGAGTGGTACCACACCCTGGGGCGGCACCTGTGTACAGTGTGAAGGAGGGACTGAGGCCTGCTGCTCTTCCTGTTCCTCCCTTTTTTGCTCTTGAAGCTTTTGCCGTTTTCTTGAACTGCTGTCCTCTGCCATGTTGCCACTCTGCCTTGGAGACAGCTGGGTGTGGACTGAAACCTCCACAAACTGTGAGCTAAATGAACCTTTCTTTCCTTAGTTTGGGGCATCAAGCTTTTTTTTTTTTTTTTTTTTCTCAGCAGTGAGAGGAAAGGAACCAAGGCATTGGGAAAAGTTTTCTTTCCAATTAGCAGAGGGGTGTGAGCCACTGTTGTGGACATGTATTTCCCAGACATCCTATAAAGGAGGCAAGAAAATAAATACCTCATAGAAATTTAGATTTTCTTCCCTCAAATCATTGCTTCTGTAGGTCCCTAATTTCATTTCCTATGATCTCCTAATGTCAGACTCCAACCTGACCCTCCAACCGCAGGAAATGGTCAAACTATAATGATGTTTACGCTAAACATATGGAAATGGTCATTTTGGAAGCAGAAAATTTTGTTGTGTGATCATATTTTCTGGCCATGACTTCCTATCTTTTTGACAGTAGATAAAGTGTAAGTAACACAAAAATAATTGAATAAGCAAGCACTTTTCCAGCCCTTATTATACAGTATAACAAGAAAATGAAAGAAATATATCTTCACCAATATAAATCCATCACTCTCCAGAAGTGTTAAATGCAAACAACAGGGTTCAACCTAGGTGAGTTCCTTCGTGCCATTCTTGATCTCTTCCCCCAAAATCTCGACTTTTTTTCTTATTCATTTTGCTTTTCAGAGTCCTAACCGACTTCTTCATTTTCCTGAACTATCACAACAGAAGCTTTATGTTTAATGTTTTTAAAAGGTAAAATCTTAGCAAGCCAAGATCAATCAGACTTGTTAAGAGTGAAGCTTTGGGCTGGGGGATAAGTTGGCAGCCTAAGCACCTGCCTGGCAAGCACAGGGACCCAGGTTCAATCCCTGGTACTGCATGCCATGCCGGCCTTGAATCCCAGTGTCGTAGCGCATGCCTGTAATCACTTTCACTGAATATGATCAATAAAGCTGCCATCTTTTTGTCCTCAGAGAATCTGCATTTCAAGAGTCTTGGAAGGACCTTACTCAGAAATGAGCAGCTACCTCTTAAGCATATGGTCATCTTTTTAGTCTAGGCCAACAGCTGACCCACAAATAGCAGATATTTATTTTTATCCTCCCAAGATTTAAATCACTCCTTTAAATCTTGAGAACTCCAATTATTACTTAAAGGAGGGGAAAAGAAAATCAGATCTACTACCTCCTTTCTGAGCAATTCAGTTATCTTCTAAACTATAAATATTTAGAAACCTATTTCCTGATCTTCATTGGGTGTCCGTGCTATTGCCGCTTGCTGCTCTGTTTTCTCTCTGCTTATTCTGTATCTCCTGGAAGCATTTGAAGAGCAGCCAAGCCATGCTGGGCCATTGTCTACCCTCACGGTGACCGTGTTAAGTTGTCAAACCCAGGTATCTTCTCTGCGAGAATCCTGCATGCTCACTTACAACTCACCGCAGGAGCCTTAACGCTTCCTACACAAGCACTATCTCTTAATACCTCCTACTTCTCCTAACTCAGCAGTTCTTAAGGTACAGAAAACAAGAAAAGAAGATAGAAAGGTCAAGAAAACACTGAGAAATTCAATAAGGAGCAACTTTTCAAAATATTAAATATCCTTTTAAGGAGATTTTGGTTGGTTGGTTGGTTGGTTGGTTGGTTGGTTGATTTGATTGTTTGTTTTTGGGGGGTTGCTCGCTTGCATGTTTTGGTACCAAGAATTGAACTCAGGACCCTGCACTTGCCAGGCAGGCACTTAAGCCACTGAGTTCTCTCCCCAGCCCAATATATCACTCTTTGTGAGGTATCACCTTGCCCTATCCTTTGAAAATTATCATATACCCAAAGTCTGAAAATGCAAAAATCAGAAAACTCTTATCAACTCTCAGGTAATGTCCAGCTGAGTCTTCTATTATTCTCAATTTTCATCTTCTCCAGTTACAAGGATTACTTCTGTCATGCGAGATTCCCAAAAGTTGTAGTAAGAGTGAGGCACATGAATCTTCGGTCTTCTTTTCACTGTCTACCACTGTCTTGTACTCTGCTATAGACAAATTATGTGTATCTCTCTGTGCCTCCTTATTATAGCATTTTGCATTTATAAAAAGTTACCTAGGACAAAAAGGAGGTCACCTGGTGTCTGTAATACCAGCTTGAGTGTAAAAGTGGTCTCCCTCTAGAATTAGACACATTGAAGAAACTTGGTAACCCATACCAGTTACCCAGAATCTACTGAAGGAACTCAGGTATCTCCAGGGAAAGTACTTTCCACAGAGGAAAAGAATGACAGGCAAATAAGCTTGCTCCAGTGTCTACCCCCTGAATATGAATAGGCCACCGTGACTCTGTGTTGTGTTTGAAACAGTCACTGTGATGTGTTGCTCCCCACTACCACAACCACCAGCAGCCATGGATTCCTGAATCACAAGGAAATAGCAGAATTCAAGCAAACAAACATCTACAAAAGTACTTTTTGCTAAAAACCTTTGTAAGACATTAGGGCAAAAATATTCTTGCCATGATATCTACTTTGTGTGGATACAAAAAAGCTCTCAAACACCAAGGCCTACAGACCGTACTACAGACTGGCTTGGAAGTAGACAAGGCTGTGTCATTCAGTGTGGGCCATAACAGTACCTTTAGCTATGTTAAGCGCACACAAAAATCAGAACATAAACACGGGTGTCTTCACGGTGTCTACTTCCCCAGCCCCAAGCAGAGCAACTAAGCAGAAGAGATGGCCTCACTGGTCAGGTCATTAAGAGGACTTCTGAGTGACAGAATGCACCATGAGAACAAGAGAGCCACTCTCAGCCCCAAGGGGACTGCCCAGGAATCAGACAGTATGACCTTGAGGGAAAGAAAAATTCCAGTTTTAGTAGCAAGTAAAGACCAAACTAGTACAGATTTGAGGAGACTTATAGCACTGTCATGAATACTGAGAAAAGCATTTCATTATAATATTTTCAAATTTGCAAGTAAGTGGCATGTATATAGTTAATTTCTACTCAAACATCTTCAGGAGTGTTAAAAGTCCATCACTTGAAGATCAGATCCCGGTCTCAGTTTTCCCTACTCTCAAAATCTCCCTTGAATAGAATATTAAACTTTTATATCTTTACTTTCCTCTCTTTCAACAATAAAAGCAGATAGTTAATGTACCGAGTATATTAGCAGTACACTGCAGAATTCCTGAGACATCTTCAATCTCCTCTTTGTTGGAATGGTCTGCGTAGGAGCATCTGTTAGTAATATTGTGGAAATTCTTTTCTGCATCCCTATAACTAAGAAGAAAATAAAATTAGCACATGGGGAAATTTTTAGGTCATCTGCAAATGCATTCATGCATGCACATTTAATCACAAATGATCCATTTTAAAATAGCTGAACCTTTAGACAAATTTCTGCATAACACACCATTCCCATCAGTATTAGCTGGATGGCTCAAGAACTGGAGATATCTGCTTTAAAAAATTGATTATGAAAAGCAAAAAAAGAAGGCTAATCAAAACATGTACCATCTTTGTATAGCTAATGCATTATTACCCAAATACTTCATTGTTCCTGGTAATCAGTTTCTATAAGGAAATTCCCCAGAAAAAGAAATAGTAATAGTGTTAATGTGGTGTGCTGTCACTCAATTGTGTTGAAAATAAACATGCTTTAACCTTTGTCACAGTGAAGAAGGTAGCACTAGGGTACACAGATAATCTTAAAATAAACATGAGGCATTAGGAGCCTAGTAGATTTGGATCCATGGTCTTACCATTTTCTATCAACCATGCACTAGCAACCTCACTAACGCCAATGTAGCTTTCTTTTCTTATCACAAAAGCACCTCCTGCAGTTCCTGTGAGAACTAAATGACACAATGTTGGTATCATCTATGGTGGTTAGGACTTTCCAGTTGCCTTTAAATGACAGCTAAGGCATCAATGCTAAGGACAATTGGAGTCAAATGGTGCACTGCACCAAAACAGTAGCCAAGAAGAACGTAAATCCTTCCGGATTTAAGAGGAAACTAAGTATCCTGCCACTGTCATCATAAGAACACTTCACAGAAGCAAAGGACTAGAAAGAGTCAAACTAATCCCAGAAGAGTGAGTTGGGGAGCCTCAGAAGAGCTGGCCTCAAAGAACATGTGGCTGTACTTTTCCCTTTGGCATGAGGTAAGGAAAGAACAAAGCATTGCCTGCAGAAGCCCACTTGGGAAGAGCAAGATAAGGCAGTGTGAGAACAGGATCTCAGAGATTAAAGATAGGCTTGTGATTAGGGATCATAGAAAGAAATTCTTCAAAGTAACAAGAGAACAACAATGTGCAATGTATTAATTATTGTAACTGTCCTACTAACCTGTCTTGAAACTGTCTCATTGCTACATCTCTCTCAATAAAATTAATGCAAATAAAATAACAACAGATCATGATAAATAAGGCTAGTAACTACTACGTGAGACAATGAATAACAAAATTGATTTGAATCAATGAAAAGCAAGACATAGCAAAAATGACATTTAAGAAAAAAAACTTCACAAGCATCAGAGTAGTAATCTTCGCCAGTTGGAAAAATAATTTGACATGCAGGTAAATGAGGTATCTCCAAATAGCCATGATCAAAAGAAAATCTGCAGCCAGACATACCACAGCCAAAATTGTAGAAATTTAATACAAGAATAGAATCATGAAAACTGTTAGGTTAAAGAAACAAATGACCTATAAAGTAAAGCCCATTAGAATCACAGCTGATTTCTCAGTAAAAACCCTCAAGCCAGGGAGAGGATGAACTAAAGTATTTTAGGCTGTAAGGGAAAACAATCTTCAGCCTAGATTGATGTACTTCACAAGTTATCTTTTAAAACTGATAGAGAACTAAGATGCTTCCATGACAAAGAACATCTGAGAAAATTTATGACCATCAAACCAGCTCTCTTACATGTTTTGAAGGACATTCTACCAAGCACTAGAACTCCATAAACCCCAACAGAAGGAATCAGAGAGGGGGGAAAAAGAGGGAAAGCCAAGAAAAGGAAAATAACATGATAAAGATAAGTTGATACATACCTTTTATAACCACCAGAGCTAATGGTCTCAATTCACCAATTAAAAGATACAGACTGGGTAGAATAGATCAAGAAATAAGATCCAACAATATGCTGCATAAAAGAAACACATTTAATTCAAAAGGAAATTCATACACTGAAAGTCAAAAGATGGAAAGCAATACTTTGTACAATGGAACCCAAAAAGGAAACCGGGTGTGTTTTCTATCTGCAGACAAAGTGAATTTTAAGCCAAGACTGATTAAGAGAGATAAAGAAGGTCACTATATCCTTATAAAGGGAACAATCCAAGAGGAAGAGATAATAATCATAAATATATATATGCACCAGGCCTAGCGAGATAGCACAGCTACCTAAACGCCTACGTGTCACGTGCAAGGACCTGGGTTCAATCTCCAGTACCACATGCCATGCAAGCCCTGCCCAAGGCCTGCCAAGTTGGCCACCAAAACTGGGCATAGTGATACACACCTGTAATCCAAGTGATGAGATTGGCAATACATATATATATATATATATATATATATATATATATATATATGTATATTATGTATATATACATACATACACATACTATATATGTATATATACATATATATGTATATGTATATATATACATATATGTGTGTATATACATATATATGTGTGTATATATATACATATATATGTGTGTATATATACATAATATATATATATATATATATATATATATATATATATATATATATCTCCAGTGTAACCAAGTTTATAAAACAAATATTAATGGACATGAAAACTTAATACATACTAATATAGTTGTATTGGAGGAATCTTAATATCCTGTTGTCTTAAGAGCCAGCACAGCTCGGCCAGTGAGTGAGAGCTCAAGGCCAGCCATGCAAGAGATACCCCTCCTGGGGCTGCAGAAACAGCCCAGCTTGGCCAGGAACCAACAGAGGGAAACCACAGGAGCTGCAGCAAAAATGAAGTAAACACAACAGCTAGATCCAGGCCAGGCATAACAGGATAATCTAAAACTTAATAGTCTATTAGACTAGCACCCGAATCTCATTACACACTAAGGGTATAACTGCACCAAAACTCTACACCAAAGGTCAGAGGGGAGTGCTATATAAAATGACAAAGACAAGGAGAAAAATGCAATCTCAGGCCTTGAGTCCACCAGTAAGTGCAAAGAACATTAGCTCAGCTGAAATGATGAATTAACAGATACGGAACCAAAGGAACAACACCAGAAAGGTATAGAGGAACTCAGACAAGGAGTAATTACAGAAATAAAAAAAGAAATATCTGAATACATAGCATCTGAATTAAACAATCAAATGCAGAAACATCAGGGAGAAAACCAATGCTCACCCAGAACAAGCACAGAGAGCACTATTCCAGCTGAAACGTATGAACTAACAGCATCTGAAGCAAAGAAACACCAGCAGAAAGGTCATGAAGAATTCAAAACAGAAATGATTTCTGAAATAAAAGAAACATGAAGCAGAGTCAAAGAGATATAGAAGAGCTAAAAATATCAACTATGAGTCTATAAAACGGTTTGAGTGAAAGTGAAGGCAGAGTTCAGATCTTGAAGATGCTGGTGCAGCTAGTGAAAATGTGAGAAAGGATCTCTTAAAACCAATGAGGATGCAGGAAAAAATGATCCATCACCTGCAAGATGATACCAGGATGAACAACGTCAGATTACTTGGTATCAATGAGAATGAAGCAGTCAATACAAATGACATAAAAAGAATCTGGGGAGAACTAATCGCAGAAAACTTCCCAAATATGAGGAAACAAGCCAACATTCAGGTCATCGAAGCATACAGAACACCAAATAACTTCAACCCAAGTAAAAATACACTGAGACATAAAATAGCCAAGATCCCAGAAATCCAACACAAGAATAATACACTGAAAGCTGCTAGAGAGAAGATCATATTCAAAGGAAAACCCATCAGAATTACAGCCAACTTCTCCACACAAACCATGAAGGCAAGGAGAGCATGGAAAAGAGTTCTTCAAATACAAAAACAAATTACAGCCCAGACTACCATATCCTGCAAAACTCTCTTTCAGGTGAAATACTTCCACCACAAAGAACAACTAAAGAATTTCATGATGACAAAGCCATCCCTTCACAGGCTGCTGAAAGATGTTCTGGAGGGACACCACAATGACAAGAACTCCACAAAAGAGAACAGAACGAACCCAGTACATAGGGCTAACAATTAAACACAGGATACAAGGGAATAAACAACAGCAGGTAAATATCATGACAAACGTAAATCAACATATTCAATTATAACCAACAATGTAAATGGACTCAATTCACCAATTAAGAGAAATAGACTGGCACAGTGGATTAGGAAACAAAATCCAATATGCTGTATACAAGAAACACACTTAACTCAAAAGGACATTCATAGACCCAAAGTCAAAGGATGGAAAACAATACTATATGCTCCAGCACCTCAGAAAAAAGTAGGAGTAGCAATTCTGTTCTCAGACAGTCTCAACTTCAAACCAAGAATGATCAAATGACACAAAGAAGGCCACTATATATTAGTCAGGAGAAAAATTCAAGAGCAAGAAGTAACACTCATAAATATCTATGCACCAAACACAGGAACATCCAACTATGTAAGACAAATCTTACAAGACATGAAAAACCTAATATCTAAGAACACAATCTTAACAGGACACCTTAACAGCCCCTTATCACAAAAAGATAGATTAACCAGACAAAAAATTAGCAAGGAAGTAGCAGAACTGGGCCAGAGCTTGGAAAAAATGGTCCTGGTGGACATATGCAGAGGGTTCCAACCAAACACAGCTGAAAACACATTTTTTTTCATCTGCACACTGGTAATTTTTCCAAAATAGACCACATACTAGTCCAGAGGTCATGCGTAAGTATATGCAAGAAAACAGAAATCATCCTATGCATGTTATCTGATCACAGTGCAATTGAACTGGAAATAAACGACAAGAAAAACCCACTAAATTCATGAAAACTAAACAACATCCTACTCAGTAATCAATGGGTCACAGAAGAAATTCAACAAGGAATTCAACAATATCTACAATTCAATGAAAATTCAAGTACAACTTACCGGAATTTATGGGATGCGACGAAAGCAGTTCTTAGAGGGAAAATCATACCTATGAACTCAAACATTAGGAAAATAGAACAGGAATAAATAAACACCCTAATGTTACACCACAGACATCTAGAAAAAGAAGAGCAAACAAAATCCAGAGCACAAACACGGGAAGAAATCATAAAGATTAGAGCAGAAATTAATTCAATTGAGAGGAAGAAAACAGTTCAAATAATCCACAAATCAAAAAGCTGGCTCTTTGAAAGACTAAATAAAGTTGATAAGCCTCTAGCCAACATCATCAAAAGGAGGAAAGAGAAATTCAAGTACATGCAATAAGGAATGAAAAGGGTAAAATCACCACAGACCCAGCAGAAATTCAGAAGATTATCAATAGTTACTTCGAGAATCTTTATGCTCACAGAATAAAAGACACAGAAGAAATGGACAGATTCCTCGAAAGGTACAAATTACTCAAACTGAACCAAGAAGATATAACAACTCTCAATAAGCCAATAACAGCCAATGAAATACAAAATGTAATAAAAAGCCTACTGACAAAGAAAAGTCCAGGCCCAGATGAATTCACAGCTGAATTCTACAAAAAATTTATAGAAGATATAATCCCTTCACTCCTCAAACTCTTCAATGAAATTGAAAAGGAAGCAGTCCTCCCAAAATCATTTCTGGAGGCAAGTATTATACTGATTCCAAAACGAGGGAAAGACACAACCAAAAAGGAGAACTACAGGCCAAACTTCCTCATTAGTATAGATGCAAAAATACTCAATAAGATGCTAGCAAATAGAATACAGTAAATCATCAAGAAGATCATACACCATGACCAGGTAGGATTCATCCCAGGGATGCAAGGATGGTTCAATATTCAAAAATCTATAAATGTAATACACTATGTTAATAGACTGAAATCTAAAAACTACATGATCATCTCAATTGATGCAGAGAAAGCTTTTGACAAAGTACAACACTCATTCATGCTCAAAGTCCTACAGAAAACTGGAATAGATGGACTCTACCTTAACTTGATAAAAGCCATCTATGACAACCCAAAAGCTCATATAATCCTAAATGGGGAAAAACTGAAATCTTTTACTCTTAAATCAGGTACAAGACAAGGATGTCCTTTATCACCCCTACCATTCAGTATAGTTTTGGAATCATGAGCAACAGCCATTAGAAAAGAGGATCAAATAAAAGGAATATGAATAGGTAAAGAAGAAGTTAAATTATCACTATTCGCAGATAGCATGATACATTACTTGGAAGACCCCAAAAATTCCACCAAGAAACTACTAGAACTGATAGGGTAATTCAGTAGCATAGCAGGATACAAAGTCAATACTCAAAAATCAGTAGCATTCCTCTATACAGACAACAAGCACACTGAAAGCGAAACAATAGAAACAATACCTTTCACAATAGCCCCGCAGAAAATGAAATACCTTGGAATTCACTTAACCAAGGAAGTCAAAGATCTTTTCATGGAAAATTACAACACCCTAAGAAAAGAGATTATAGAGGATTTCAGAAAATGTAAAGATATTCCCTGCTCCTGGATAGAAAGAACCAACATCATGCAGATGGCCATACTCCCAAAATTGCTGTACACATTTAATGCAATACCAACCAATCTGCCAACAACATACTTCCCAGATCTAGAAAAATCATTCCTAAAATTTATTTGGCACCACAAATGACCTAGAATAGCAAAGGCACTCTTGCCCAATAAAGACAAGACAGGAGGCATCACAATTCCTGACTTGAAATTATACTACAAAGCCACTGTGCTAAAATCAACATGGTATTGGCAACAAAACAGACCTGAGGATCAATGGAATAACTTAAAGACACAGAGGCATCTATGATCACATTCAGCCATCTGATCTTTGACAAAGGGGCCAGACAAGATTACTGGAAGAAAGACAGCCTCTTTAACAAATGGTGCTGGAAAACCTGACTTTCTACATGCCGGAAACAAGAACTTGACCCAGCTCTATCACCAGGCACTAAGCTATAGTCACAATGGATTAAAGATCTAAACATTAAAACAGAAACACTCAATCTCCTGGAAGAGAAAGTAGGAGGAACTCTTGAAGGTAAAGAATTCATGAACAAACATGTATTCGCACGGGAAACACTTGAAAGAATCAACAACTGGGATCAACTCTTCTTGAGGAGTTTCTTCACATCAAAAGAAATTGTCAATAAAGTGAAAAGACAACTCACAAATTTTTAAAAAATCATAACTAATAAACACTCAGACAAAGGTCTGCTATCTAGAATATATAAAGAACTAAGATATAACAGGGCCCTCAAATTTAAAGACCCTATTCAGAAATGGGCATCTGAGATGAATACACACTTTTCAGAAGACGAAATTAAAGAAGCGAATAAATATATGAAAAAGTGCTCCACATCACTAGTCATTCATGATATGCAAATAAAAACTACACTGAGATACCATCTCACTCCAGAAAGAATGGCTATCATAAGGAAATCAACCAACAACAAATGTTGGAGAGGTTGTGGGGAAAAGGCGACACTTCTCCACTGCTGGTGGGAATGTAGACTGACACAAGCACTATGGAGACTCCTCAAAAGAGTAGGACTGGAAATCCCATTCAAGCTGACTATCCACCTACTGGGAATTTTCCCAGAGGAACTGAAAACATCATATCATAGTATATATGTGTACCCATGTTTATAGCAGCACAATTTGTGATAGTAAAATCTTGGAAACAATCAAGGTGTCCGTCACATGAGGAATGGCTGAAAAAGATGTGGTATTTCTATATAATGGAGTATTACTCAACTATAAGGAATGATAAACTTGAAGTATTTATGTTGAAGTGGATGCCACTTGAACATATACTTGTAAGTGAAATAGACCAGACACACATGTGCAAATACCACATAGTCTCCCTAGTATAAGAAGTCAAAAGAAGAAATACAAATAGAAATATACAACAATAACTAAAGACAATTGAGTCAAATACTTAGGGCAAACTAAATGGCATATACTGCAGGGTACTAAGCAGCTTTTCTTCTGGATGGTTAACAACGTAAGGTCACAGATCAAAATTGGAGAAACAAAAGAGCCGCAAGGAGAACCTGTACTGCAACATCATGAAACTCAGTTGAGCTCCAAATTTTCTGAACAAGGAGATTATGGAGCCACAGAGGAAAAAGACTGATGATGTATAGTGTGCCTGAGGAGAGTCACATGGAGAGAAAACTTTCTCTCAGGCTCTCATAGGGAGCAAACTGGTCAAGCATTGGCTGTGACTCATCCACATGGATGACATACACAAAGGATCTACAGAGTAAAGTAGAGGATTACAAGATAAACCCTGAGAGGACTTCACTGACCTCATCAAAAACAAAAGCTACATCTTTTTGTATATAGATCTTGATCTGTCTTGGTCTTAACCATCCAGCAGGAAAGTATAAAAATGAGGTTTATAACCTGGGGCCAGACTTCTCAGATTTAAAGACCCAATCCAAAAATGGGCATCTAAGGTGAATATATGTTCCTCAGAGGAAGAAATACAAACAACAAGTAACTATTTGAAAAAATGTTTAGTATCACTGATCATTTGAGAAATACAAATTAAAACAATATCAGATTCCATCTCACCCAAGAAACAATGGCTGTTATCAAGAAGTCAGCTAATAACAAATGCTAGTGGAGCAGTGGGTTAGAGGAACCCTTCCCCACTGCTGGTGGAAGTACCGACTGCTGCAACCACCATGGGAATCAGTGTGGAGATTCACCGAAAAACTAGAATTGAGCACCCCACTTGACCCAGCTATCCCCCTTCTGGGTATCTTCTCAGAAGAATTAACATTATACCACACCTATATATGTGCAGCTGTGTTTCTAGAAGCACAATCTGTAATAGCTAAATCTTGGAAGTGGTCCAAATGCCATTAAAAAAAAAAAGATAAATTGGACTAGGAGGAAGGAGAAAAAAAAGGAAAGGCAAGCAAAAAGAAATAATAATAACAATAAGGGAAATACATATCCATGTACATGCAACGTAGTTAAGATAGTTACACTACAAGCTTCTCTTAGTTCTTTGAAAAGAAAGATTTGTGTTAATATTGTTTAGATGATTAAATGTCCATAGCCTGTACTCTAAGTAACTAATTTAAAGATATTAATATGTAATGTATTAATCATTATTATCCTCCTATTATCCTGTTTTGAAATTTTGTGATTTTTTACCTTTAAAATGAAAAAAACAATAATAATCTGACCATGAAAGAATAGGTAACATATCTGAAGTTTGTTTCCCAGAGTAATTAGCACTCACCCACACTTAATTTTACTTCTTACCCTCTGTTAATATTATTCCGGCTTAATCTCTTGTCAATTCTCAAAGGAGAAAAGAGCAGAAGGCTGGCCGTATAAAACAAACACTAGGCCCACAGTGATAATGGCAGTAATAGAAGTTAATTTTAGACCACGATAGGAAATGATGCCCCAGACTCTGTGCAGTTTGAACACAGTCCTAACTGCGGTATTAACAGAGCAATGTGCATTCTGCTCAGAAGCATAAAATGAATGGCATTATTCTGAATATAATTTCCATATGCTTAATGTTTAAAAGGTATAACTGATGAACAATATATCTCAGGGATATTAATGATCATTTGTTTCCCATGATAGCTTACTACAGAAATTCCCATCGGCACTGCCATGGTGATCCATTCATGAGGGCTGTCGAGCAGCAGGAGTCATACAGCACAAACATGAGGAAGAGCAGTTGGGTCAGACATGCTACAGCCAGACACGCGTGCTTAAACAAATTCAAAAGAGAAGAAACTTACAAGGAAATTGTAAGGATGTTTGGCTCTTAATGCTAAACAATGGACACTTTTAACTTTCAGAAGCCCAGTGCAAACAGAAAGAAAAGCAAAAGATAAAGGAAACAATAATGAATAAAAACTGAGGCATATGCCAGCCCCCGCCTCCAGTAACACTGAACCTGCGACCGAATCTGGGTGGTGTACACCTGTAATCCCAGCACTGGGGAGGCTGAGACAGGAGGATCACTATGAGTCAGAGCTACATAGTGAGACCCTGTACCAAATGCATTAAAAAAAAAAAACTGAGGCACAGAAGAGTCAATGCTAATAGTGGTAATGATAACTAGGCCAACACGTTGATGGTCTCCTGCACCATAATGAGACTTCTCTAGAAGTTTTAGTTAAAAAGCAAACTACATAAAGGGGGCACACTTGCTGTCCCCTTATTCATCTTAGGTTGAGGGAAGCAAACTGCAGACTGGAGATTCTCCAAGTCTCCACCAACGGGGAGAGTTTATACAATAATCTGAATTTACAACAGAGACACAGAGGCAGAATATTAAGCCTAGATTAGAAGTTATACAAATACATCTGTGTAATGCCATAAAGAGAAAGACTTTGAGCTCTAGAATGATAAATTTTGCCACTATAGGGGCAGGGCAGATTATGTCAACCTCTCATTTTATACCCACTTTCACAACCTTACTTTACTCATATTTGCTATGCTTCCACAAATATCTCTAGGGGCCAGGGATATAGCTCAATGGCATAAGGGCCTGCCTGGCAAGTGCAGAGTCCCAGTTTGATCCCAGGTATCACAAGAAAAAAGTAACCCTGACCACACTTCTAGAGTGTTAAACTCACTGCCTTCTCAACCTCCCCCCAAAACATTAGTGTTTCACATGTGCCAAGCACAGGAATTCAAAAATAAACATGACAAATAAGATAAATGAGCTTTAAATTATGGAGGTTAGTACAACAGAAAATGACTGGTGTGGAGACCAAGATAGAGAGACACTGTATAACTGCAGACATTGCTGAAGAGTTGATGTTTGAGAGAAATCTGAACCTGTGGAAAACTAAAGAATGCCAACAGCTGAGGACAGAATAGTACACACAAGCGCCCTGAGGATAAGCTTAGTATGGTTGGCAGAGCCAAGAAAGCAGCAGTTGAAGTGGAAGGAAAAGCGAGTGGCCGAAGAGATGAAATTAGCAGAGGGCAGATCCCAGAGTGAGCTCGGATGCTGTTCAATCAGAATAAGCCATTCCATGGTGCAAGGCCAGTGCCGTGGTGTGGGCATCGCCTGAGGAGTGGGGAGGAGCATCAGCCATCAGCCCTTGGCAGCAGCTGCACTACAGGCTCCCTCGGTCGGGTGGGGAATTTCGGGAGTTAACCTGAGTAGCTGAGGGATTGCTTAGAAAACTGGAAAAGCATGCTTCTGGGTACAGGCCCGAGACTGTATCCTGTGGGCAAGGACCTCAGTGCAAAAGACAAGCCCCCAAATGTGGGCAGCACCACAGGCTAGGACACACACATACACACACACACACACACAAACATGCATACATACGCACACACACACATGCACAGACACGTGCACACACACACACATGCACATGAGCACATGCACACATATGCACACACTCGCACACATGTATGCATACTCATATGCATGTGTATGCACACACATGTACACACATACACATACATACCACTCTTGCTAAGCAGGTAAACTTGTTTCCTGGCTGCTGCCATCACCTATGGAATCCGGGTCCAGATTCCTCTGCCTTTGAACATAGACCTTACCCAGAGACTTTTGGGGACCTCCCATGCCTTTCCCTTCCCACTGGGGCCACAGAATTGGTCCCTCTTATTCTGCACTTTCCAGCTTCTTGGACCAAGCGGATATTGGTTCCCCCAATTCTCCGGCTGGTGTTGGCCACTGGAAGACTTCTAAGCTTCTGACTATGTAGCCCACTGCATCCTGTATTCTTTTGTATGTGACACATGATATATATGCATACATACTACATACACATGTAGTGTTTTAATATATTTATATAACATCTATTATACTATATAATAATATATTTATATCATAGTTCTGTTTCTCTGGGGAACTCCAATACAGACAGGGGGCCTAACAATCTGCATTTAAGTAAGCCCCCAAGGGGTGATTAACACTTGAGCAGCACTGGTTTCAAGTAAGAAGTAGCAGAAGCTGAGCTTTTAATCTCTTTGCTATGGTGAAAAAAATCCAATATTGGGTGATGGGAGGAAATGTCAGAAAATGAATTCAGAATGCCTCAGTCAGAGATGATGAAGGCAGCAGAGATGGAAAAAAGATTTATCACATGGCATGAATAAATTATTTCAGCACTCATTTCCCCAATGTAAATGATCTCTCTGAATAGCTAAGTGAATGAGTGAATGGATGAATGAAGGGGTAAAATAAATGTTGAAAGAGAAGCGTTTGAAGTAAGTGCTTGTGGTGCAGAGCGGTGATCCTTCTCCCTAACAAGGCGCTTCCTTTTCTGCTGCCATAGCCTCCTCCATCTGGGATCCCTTGAGCAGATGCTCCTGCACTCATGTCTAGGTCTTGGGAGACAAAAAAAGCCTCAGAATTTCTCTGAGCAACCGATATAAGAATTCAAGGAGCAGATTTTACAATCCTAGAATGTGATAATGAAATCTGAGCCCAGGGCAGTTTTAAAAACAGAAAAAGGAGAATGGGAAAGTCAGTAGTCAGGGGTAAATCAAGACATTAAAAAGAGAAGTGCTATCTCCAGTGCTCTGTTACCTGGCCTGCTTCAGCCTCACAGTCCAAGGCACTAGGGAGCCAAATGGCTTCAATCCCAATTTCAGAAATTAAGAAAAGCATCTTCTCTCCAGCTCCACAAACTACGCAAAATAATGCTTGCCTTGAGTCCCCTTGACTATAAGGAAACATGTTCCTTCCACGGTGAGAAAAGGGGCTTTAAATTGTGTTTTCTTTCAAAAACCAACACACGAATGTGAATACATTCCAGTCCAAGTGTCAGTGATCCTAGTTGCACTGCATTTGCAGTTTCAGAAAGATAAATAAGAACTAGAAAGTTAGAGTTTAGATGGAAAAAGATATTGGAAAAGGAAGCCATACAGTGAGGAGAAAAGAAAGGAGGAAGACAAAGTAAGGCAAAGGTGACCACACTGCCTCCAACTGAGCTTTTATGGCTTTGTCAGTCCTGGTACACATAGGGGAGTGAGCAAAGGTGCTCCAGCTACTTAGCCAACACTCGAGCCAAAACACTCCAGTATGTCTATTTGGTTCCATCTAGACACTGCTTTAGAACACAGCCTATGATGTGTCCACAATAAACAGAACAAGGAAAAGACGATAGGCAATAAACAAAAGGAACCAGGGTGATGCAGATAGAGAACAAAGTTGTTATTTTTTTTTCTTTTTCTTTGCTATTGTTTGTTTTTTGTTTTGTTTTGTTTTGTTTTAATTATAGGGAAGGGTCTTCAGGGTATTCAGGGTCTCACTACTAGATCAGACTCATAGTAATCAACCTGTTCACAGTCTCCCAAGAGCTGGGATTACAGGCACATGCCACCAAGCCATCTCAGTTGCTGTCTCAGTGTGCCCCAGGGATGGGGCCAGCACAGCAGGCCCAGGGATCGAACTCAGGTCCCTGTGCCTTCTTGCAGGCATTTTAATCTGCTGAGCTATTTGGCTGGCCTTGAAATTGTTAGATAAAAGGAAACACTAACCTACTAAAGGCAAAAGGAATGTTCTGGTGATTATCAAAATATAGTTTGGATATCTATTTTGATCATATTATAAAAGTACCACTCTAATTATTACCTTAAAAGTAATAATTGAGTTCCCAAATTGAAATATTTCACCAGTTCTTTAATTTCAAAACAAAGAAGGCATCGGCATTTCCAGAAAATGATTTGAGTTTGACAACTGATACTGTCCTAAAATTATTAGGGATAAGAAAAAACAAAAGAGCAAACAGGTATATAGCTCTCACCACATATAAGAAGGTGTTCTAAGAGTATTAACTAATTTAAATCTGCTTACTACACTCTGAAGGTAATAAAAGGAATAAGAGTAATTAAGCTTTACTTTAGAATGTGTGAGGAAAGATAATTTGATGTTCTTTAGCTCCATTAGGATAAATTATGTGGAATCACTAATGACCCTAAACTAAAAGCCATCTCATAAGTTTAAATAATATGCTTTCCCAGTAGTGCACTCTTGAAAAATTAATATTAAAAGCAATTCCCTTTGAAATGCAATTAACACAATCATCAAGCACTTAAAGTATATGATATGCTAGGTATGAGAGATAATTGTTTTCATTCCTTCCATTTTATTAAATAAAAACTAATGGCCAAAACTATGTTCTTGATGCCCATGATTATGACTATGAGATGTGACATTAAATGATTATTACACTATTTGAAGAAGTATTAGAATGTGAATTTTGACTGCCCCGAAGTTCTTAAAACCTTATGAAGACAAATCACTGGAATAAATAGTAAAATACTAATATGCTGAATTAAAATGTACATTATATCTAATGCCCAAGAAGTTAATTTAAAAAGTTAGATTCTATGAGAAAGTAAACTGAGGTTTTTGTTGTTTATCATTGCTTTCTACCACCATCAATCAAAGGTGTACTTTATACTCATCTGGGGTTTTGTTTACAAAACATTTTCATGGAAATGAGCTCCTCGAATAATTACATCTAATCTAATTCCTGATTTAGTTACTACCATTATGACCATATTTACAAGAGAGAATATCACTAATTACAAGTTGTCAGGGCTGGAATTCCTCTTTGACATCAGGTCTTCATACTCCACACACCACATCACAACCACTGAAATATGAGACCATGAAAATCATGTAGCACTGACTCCAGCCCAGCCAACAATTCCCAATGAAATGTGTTAAACTCACAGGGATTTTGATTAAATTCTAGGTAAGAATTCTACGATCCCAATCAAAGCTTCCCAGTTGGTATCAATAAACCTTCCCAGGGTAATAAAGCAAAATTAAGAGTTTCCATCTTGGAATGAGAGGACAAGAACACGGAAGTGCAAAAAAGAAATCAATACCAAAAGGGATTTTATTTTTAAAAATTAAATACCAATAAATGAAAGGAATTCACTGCAAGGGACCCACCTTGCCGTATCCCCACACTTTGATAACTGGCCACTATGAGATGGCTGACCTGAGCACAGCATAACCCCCAGAAGCCGTGATTGAGGAATCAACTTTAATGTGTTCCATTAGTGACAAAGTCTGTGTTTACTCACCCAATAACTTGATGCTCATAATGCTGCAATGTCCTCTTGAGAGTTTGCTGTATCGTCTGAGGCTATAGGATAGATAATAACAATAACAAAAGATATTATCAGCAACTCAGCATCATTCCCATTCTAAACATCATAAGCAAAGCTGTGGTTTCTGATTTATCTCAAGAGAGTTTTCACTTAACACTATGAACCCACTTTGCATTGAGCCGTGTATTTTCCTGATTGGAACTAATGAGGCATTCAGCAATCATCTAATTTTTCTAATTTCAAGTATGATAAAATTTCCTAGTCATATTTTTTTCAATTTTGTTGAACCAGCTATGAAGTTCAACACATCATTCACTGGTTGCCTGAAGTCCTAGGGTGCCACAGGGGGCATGGAAAAGTGTGCTGCAGAGACATAGGGTACAGTTCTGCCCCTCCCTCAAAGGTAACCTGCATGTGTAATGCCCAACAGAAATGAAAGGATACATCTTAATATTTTCCATAAAACTTTTAACGATGACCTAGCAAGCATAGTAGTAAATTGAGTGAAAAATAGTCAACTTCATAACAAGAGATAGTTTTAAAGTTAGATAATCCTGTTCTTTCTGTCCTAAGAACACTGCATCTGAGGAGACAAACAGAAAAGCTAGTCTGGGAGACTTCAAGCAAATGACCTTTCTAGAATCTTCTAGAGGGTGCACAGAAAGGCGGAGGGTGGCAGAAGCACATACTTCAGTTCAAGACTGAATTTTATAATCCCCTCTTCCTCCTGACAGCCCAAGATGTAGTTTTTTTGTTTGTTTGTTTGTTTTCAATGCTACATCAAGAAATTACTTTCAGGCTATGAGGCTCAAACTTGGTATTTCAGACTTAGAAGGTACAAATGGCACACAAAGAGTCCAGAACCTAAATCTTACTAAGAATTCATGATAAGGGAAACAACATTTTCAGTTTTGAGTTTTTCAAGTAATAAAAATCTTTAGTTAAATAAATAGAAAAAGCTACCAAAGGTTTATCAAACTATTCATCCATTACAACCATTGCTAAGTTTTCAAGAAAAGTGACTCCGCTGCACCATAGCTTGGTAATCTTGGGGTTGCTACTGATTACACAAACTCATCCTACTAGAAAATAATCTGTGGAAAACCCAAAACAGTGCTGCTATATAAGAAGCAGTTAATAAATATCAATGCCTAATCTCTAATCCTTCCAAGTGACTGTCCTAAGGACACATAATATAAGGGAGACCCCAGAGGTCTGTCAAAAGTCTATATTCACACTTTTATAAAAATAACCAAGGGCTGGGGAGATAGCTCAGTGGCATAAGTATCTTTCTGGCAAGCACAAGGTCCTCAGCTTATCCCTGGTCCAAAACCAAAGTAGATGTGACAGTCTCCTTAACATTCTCCATTCCTCAAACCATAATGTCTGCCTTGGTAGGAAATGATTACTTTAAAGCCAGGGTAATTAATTTAAATTAAATCAGGGCAGCCCATAAGACTGACTCTATATACTACATAGGAAGACCTTTTCACGATGCCAATCTAAGGCCTAGGATATATTCTTCACACTTTCCAAGCTAATATGCAAATCAATTTTAGGATCAGCCTTCAAGCATTCAAAGGAAAGACACAGAGCAACTTCTTTCAGCAGCTCTTGTTCATTTATACCAGTCTAAAAAGATGAAGGGGAGTTCAGATGGGTTTAGATGTTTCTATTCATCAGGACAAAATCAAAGCACAGTAAATGGAATGCACCTAGAAAAGCAAAATCATGCCTAAACCAAGAATCAATGAGGCAGCTAAGAAATGTAAAGACAATGAAACAGGAACAGGGTTTATAGTATGCAAGAAAAGTATGCTTTCACCACCCTACTCCTGGTCAGACTAAACCAAATCATTTTCAGTCACTGCCTCAGCTCCACTGGAATATGGGCTTCTTGTCTGGTTTGGCAGTTTCTGAGCTAGGATAACTTTCTCTTTGGCAACATGCCCCAAAGCAGTGAATATCCTCAGAGGGATTATCCTTCCAGTAACCTTGGGTCACAAAACATGGGACAGAAAACAGGAACTGGAACCAGTTAGGACCAGCATGACCTCATTGAGCAAAAGGACATTTATTTCCTCTGCTAGGAATGTCCCAGTCATTAAAAACCCATGTGTCTGTGGAAGGAGCTAAGCCCTTCAAAGCCTGACTTTTTTCTTGGGTGAAGCAATTGCTTCCACAATCAGCAGGAATTAAATTTATAGTTTCCAAAGACATTCAAAGGAAATGTTCTGTGGGAACAACCAAAAATGCTGCACATTGGTAGAACGTTTATACACTTCCTCCTTCTTGCCATAGTCAGGAGGTACACCCTAATACCATAGGAGCTATCTGCAGAGTATAGCCTGCAATCAAGACCAATTTCACCAAGTTCCCACCCCTTGAAGTGTCTTATTTCTCTTCTTCAGACATTGCCTGATTGCCTCAATCTCTGGCTTTGTCAGTGCCACCAAACTGAAAGCGTGAAATGAAGGCCCATAAATGGGCCAAATCTTTCATTACAATGGCTCCTACTTTGACGAGGAGAACACTCATTGCTTCGACACACCTCTACTAAGTTCTCAAGCATGCCAGGGATACAAAGCAGGGGTTCTGAAGATACAGTCTTTCTCATCTCCCCTTTTGGAATGCATTTCCTTCACTGACCCTGACCAAGAACCCTCCTTAGACATGAAGAATGAGCAAGAAGGGATCCAGGAAGCCTCATAGCTTCAAAACCTTACCCTGGAGGAGCCAAGGGACAGGGGTTAAAAGCACAACAAAGTCTGCACATAAAATTAAGAGACTGTGATTTTTCTCAATGACTTTTCCTCCCAACTAAGTGATAGATGGTAACCTAACAAGAAGTATGGATAGGAAGACAGCAGGAAAGAGAAAGCATCATACGGATTTTGCACAAGTGCTTTATGAGGCTGGAACCCAGCCAGAAGCTTCTACTACATGACAAGAGGAAGCTTTCTTCAGCTCTGGTCTCATGAGCAGCCCCAACTACTAGTTGACTAGCAGTGACTGACCCCACAGACAAAATGTTATATTCGTGAAAGGTCATGGGATCCAAGCAACCAGCCCGGAAATGGAAATAGTCCCAGCAGAGATGGCAATACGATTTCTGAAGCATGGGAGGAAGCAGCTCCCAGCAGCTGGCCCTGCAGGCCCAGACGGTGCTGGCGAGGCTCCCACGTAGCCTCTTCTCTGGATATCTGCACCAGATAGTGTGGGCATCATACAGAAAGCAAGGGGTCAAGACTGCATTGTGTGTGTGTGTGTGTGTGTGTGTGTGTGCGTGCGCGCGTGTGTGTGTGAGTGTGCCGCGAAGCAGAGTTCATTGCAAAATACATGTTCATTTTGATTTTGCAGAGTTGTGCTGGGGGTTGGGAAGCCACAAGGTCACACAGAGTGGGAGGGAATAAGTCCCTTAGGTCAGGACTGGTTTCTAAGTTCATCCTCTTCTCACCAGATGCCCTGGAGAGTCTAAAACCTTACGAACTTGTCATTAATAAACATAATAGTTCTACCTTAAAGAATCATCCTAAATAGCAAGGTCACTTTATTTAATTATGACAAAATCAACAACCAAAGTCAAAAACTAATAGGGACTATAAAAAATTACCAATACTACAAGTTGGTGGTATTCAACACTATTTCAGGAAGTTTTATTCTTTTTTTTAATATCAGTACAACCCCTACAGTTTCTAATTCAATTGGTCTGGGAAGACCCCGTTGCTTCTAAAGTAGAGTCAAGGTCAGAACTTTTCATTTACAGTGTACACAATGAAGAAGACCAGAGCTCTATAAAAATCTTATCTGAGGAAGTCAGCAACAATGAGAATAGTTTCCTTACTCAAATATCAAAAAGTAAAAGATA
>PVKA01026674.1:0-31447 GCA_004027165.1 Ctenomys sociabilis
CATATAAATAATATGTTATCAGAGATTCAAATACATTTGACATAAGGATTTTGCAATAATTTTATTTTAATATTTTGAATAAGACTATTCTAGTTCATAATAATATTTTGAACTGCCTCCTTTTCCTCTTTATGAAATATTTTGCTCTGTCTCTAATGTTTGCTATGTTTCAATCCTCTTTTAGTGTAGTATTAGAACCATTTCATTTTTTTTAGGAATTTTGGCTGTTATCTTCAAAATAATTATGTCTTATTTTATGGTATTTGTTAGATCTGAATTTAATTTATTATTAATAATTTTTGTAATTCTTATTTTTTAATGCATTTGGTTGTTGCAGGGTCTCACTATGAAATTTTTACTCATACTGATCCTCCTGCGTTCAGCCTCCTGTATGCTTGGATTACAGGCCTGGGCCACTACGCCTGGACTCTGGCTGGCTCAGCCCATTCTGCGGAAGGGGCTGGCACAGCATGTGTTGCTGGAGACCAAACCATGGTCCCTGTGCTTGGCTGAGCTTGCCTAAACGGACTCTTTAGTCCACCGAGCTATCTCACTGGCCCTAGATCAGAATTTAAATGAACTTCTTTTTCAACCTAATGTGAAAAATTTTAGTTTTTAATGAAAGTAAAAAATACTAAGTATAAAACACTAAAATATTTAGGATAAATCTATCATATTCTACATATATTTTTGTCTAAATTGTTATCTTGCTTTACTCTTAGCTATTTTATTGTTTTGTGCATTTTGGAGTATTTTAGTACTACATAGAAATGTGTAGCATCTGCATCCCTTTGGATTTTTTTGCATTTAATCTTTAGATGATAGTTATGCTCACTATTGTTTGCTAATGACTTAAACTGGTTCATTTGCTAAACCACACACACACATACACACACACACACACACACACATGTATTATCTGCTTCTTTTCATTATTACTGTTCACAATTATATACTTCTCACTTGGCTGGTGAGGCTTCTTTCTTTACTTCACATTTTATGTTAACTTTTATTTTATTTTGAAGAGTAAAGTCAAAAACAAAAGCAAAAGCAAAAAATAATAGAAACAAAGACAGAAACAAAAAATACTACATGAAATAATAATGGTACAAAAATAGTACGTATGGTACTGATTTTCAAAACAAGAATAGCATATTAAAAATGGTTGCTATACTACACATTTTTATCATTATATCTGTTGCTCAGATTAAAAGACATAGGTATATGAGATGAGACAAATAATTGACCATTAATGCTTGCTTTCAATAAGCCTTATTTTTTCTTGTATTTTTACTTTTTAAAAATTCTATTTAAAGAGAGTATAATAGTAAGTGATAAGCCATTAAAAATGCTACATATTTAGATAAGTATTCAACCATAGTTTTTGTATTACACATTGAAATCTTTGATGTAGTTGCTCAAATTGCAGATTGTACTCATAAATTCCATCAGTTTTCTGAAAATTGCAGTTAATGTTTGAAATTTTCACTTTGACTAACTCTATATGATTATATCTGCAATCTGAGGTTTCTTTTTTTTTTCCTTTGGTATTTATTTGAATAATTGGTAATGAAGTGACTTAATTACTGCTATTTTCACAGATAGAGTAACAAATCGTCTATAAAAAAAGCCCATCAGCATCAAGCAACTTCTCAATACGCCTGTCAATTGAAGGAAAACCTGTAGTGAAATATTTCAAGTTCTAAAGTCCAACATCCAACTTAGACTGACACATGCTATAAAACTATTTTTTCAGAATTAATGTATAAATATAATACTTCCATAGCAAAAGCCAACAGAAAAATTCATGGTCATCAAACAAACTCTACAAAATCTTTTGAAAGACATTCCAAAAGAGATAATGAAGACAACTGTCCCAAGACACCAATAGAAAGAAGCCACCAGGCAAGTAATCAAACAGAGGACAGATACAAAGACCCAACAGTAGGAAAATGACAAGGATAAGTCAATACATCAATGCTAAGTACTTTCAACAATCAAAATAAGCATGAATGCAATAGAGATCAAGAAACAAGATTCAGCAATAAGTTGCAACACAAAAATGAACAACAGAAATGATTGGACATTTCTCAGATGAAGAAATTCAGAGAGAAAGAAGTGTATTTAAAAATGTTTAATATCACTGGTCATTCAAAAGATTCAAATTATAACAATGTTAAGATCTCATCTCTCCCCAGAAATAATAGCTGGTACCAAGAAATCAACCAGTAATAGAGGCAGGCAGGGATGTTGGGAAAAACAAAACCTTCTCCACTGTTATTGGAAGTGTAGCAGGGTATAACCACTGTGGAAGCTTGTGTGGAGGTATCCTCAAAAACAAACAATACCTTCCATTCAACCCAACTACTCCTTGTCTTGGTATCTTCCAAAAAAATTTAAAGTAATATGCTCTAGGAATATATGCACATGCATATTTATAACACCACAATTTTAATAGCTATATCTTGAAAACAGTCTGTTATCAGCTAATAAATGGGTAAAGAAGTACATTTTTAATACAATACAATACTACTCAGCCATAGATTGAGATATACTTGAGACACTTCTCGGTACGTTGATGCACAATGAAACCATTCTCTTAAGTGAAAAAAGTCAAATTGATATTAAAATACTGCATTGTTTATCTGCTATGAGAAGCCAAAAGTGTAAATAAGGACCAAAGTGTCTAATGGATATTGTTTTGCTGTGTTTTCCTTTTTTTTTTTTTTTTTTTTTTTTTATGGAACTGGAGATTGAACTCAGGTCCTTGAGCTTGCCAGAGAAGCGCTTATTCCACTGAGCCATCAACCTGGCCCCTCTAATGGATATTGTAAAATAATAAGGAACTATTCAAATATAAAGATAAACTGGAAAAGAGAGGAGGAAGGAAGGAAAAAGAAAAAATGAGATACAAAAATATACTGGAAACAAAGCCTTTGTAAATAAAGAGGGGAAGAATAGTTGAATTAAGTGTAGATGAGTAGGAAAACATAGAGTCAAGGTACATTATTTACACTTATGAAGAATGTGACAAATATGTGTTTCTAAAATATACCAAAAAAACTTCATTTAAAACAAACCAGTATTGTCCAAGATCCATCTATGTGTAAATGCCCTACTTGCTACCTAAGAGCAAGGGATATCTGTATATTTTCTTTAATCTCCTTTTTCAGATTATTGTAGCTTTCAGTGTAAAATGTCTTTCATTAGACTGTCCCCTATGCATTTTATTTTTGGGGATTCTATTGAGAAAGTTATTATTTTCCTGATTTCACCATCAGAAAATTTTCATTTAAGTGCAGGAACATTATTGATCTTCGTTGACTTTGTAATCATCTATGCTACTGAATTTGGCTTATAAAACTTGAAGTCTTCTGGAAGAATTCCTATGTTGAGAACTTGCAATTCACAAATAATGATAATTTAACTTCTTTCATTCTTATAATATTCCTTTTATTTCTTCCACTCAAATACTTTCTTTGGGTAATATTCCCAGAAATATATTTCATAAGGGTCGTAATACTGTAATTCTTGTCTTGTTCCTGATTTCAGGACAACTGCCCCACCTTTGTCCATATTCCTATTGCATAGAGCATTGTTTTCCATTCTTTGATTTTCAACCTATAAATTTCTTTTTGAATTTAATTTTTTTCTTTTATGCACCATATTGTTGGACCTTGCTTTTGAATGTATTCTGACTCTGTTCCTTTGGTGAATTGAAACCATGTACTTTGGTGGTTATTACTGATATGTATTGATTCATCCTTGTCGTAGTATTTTCTCAGAGATGGCTTCCTTTCTCATGTTCTGTTTATTTGCTTCCCTTTACCATGGAGCTTCATTGTTTTGTTGTTCATGGAGTTGGAATCCACTTTACTCTTTTTAAAATGCCCTTCTGAATATTATGGAGTTACAGTTTTGTAGGGATGAATTTTCTGAGTTCATTTTTTTAAGAGGTAGCTCATTTCTCTGCCAATTTTGAAAGATATTTTTGCAGGCCACATCAAGCTAGGTTGGAGGTTGTTTTCTGCGGAGCTTACTTCAATCTCTCTTGGACTTGATAGTTGGCATTGTGAATGCTGCTCTGATTCTGATAGGATTTCCTTCATAGGTGACTTATTTTCTTGAGTAACACCTTCTCATTTCCCCCAGATTAGGCTTTTGGTGAGCTGGAAGTCTGAGAATATATACTTTCAAAAAATAAAGATTTTAATATATATTTTAAATTATATATACTTACATATAAATTATATATATCTTTGTGTAAATATTTTTCTCATGTCTATTTGCTAATTGGAGTTTTATATGCCTCAAGAACTATGTCAAATTCTTTTTCTGTGTTTGGAAAATTTTCTTACGTGATTTGTGAACAGGTTTTCTGTGTCATTCAGCTATCTCCTGTGTTATCATTGACTCTAATCAATATTATGTTATTCTTCTCTGCATTCTCTAGCAGCTGTTGGATTGCTTTTCATGGTTCCTTGCTGTTTTTAATATGTCTTTCCAGGATTGCTATTGACAATCCTTTCATCTGTATCTGAATTCTGTTCTCACTTTCTGCTGTACATATTTTCAATGAAATTTTTAGTCTCTTGGATATCTGTTTGAAACTTTGTCGTGGATTCCACATTTTTCCTTTGTTGGATATTCACGCCTTCACCATTTTCTCAATATCTTCATTTTATTTATCTATATCTGCTCTAAGACCATGAAACCTGTCTTTCATTATAAGTTTCAAGAAACTTTTTCTTTTTTCCAAAGCTTTAAATTTTTTTAATTTTTAAGTTTATAAAAAAGTAACAAAATTTTCAACAAAAACTGGTTTTCTGAACAGTAAAAATGCAACAGCACCCTACACAAAACAAATTCACATCAATTACCACATGCAAGGCAGTCTTCACACGTGGCAACAGCATGCTTTATTTATATGTATCACACTGACAACAGTGTGTTATGTTTTCCTTTCCTTTTTGCAGGACATATTTAACATCATACTGGTATTGCTGCTTGTCGGGAGGTTCTTACTATCTGATGTAATGTGTAGTTAACAGGAACACAAAGTAACAATAAAATAAAAAAAAATTCTTAATATGTACTACACTTTAGAATAAGCATCAGCATTTTCACATGAGCTATGTACTTGCTGACAAAACTTCAAGGATTACATCAGAGGGCTGGGGAGATAGCTCAGCAGTCTAAGTGCCTGCCTTGCAAGCACAAAGACCTAGGTTTAATTCCTGGTACCACAGGCCACCTCTTTTATGGCTTATACTGTTGCCACTTCAGAGTTTCCAGACGAATGGCTTTTGAATAGTTCCTTCTCATTCCCCTCAGGTTAGGCTTTGGTAAACTGCAAGTCTGGGATTACTTCTTGTTTGTCTTCTTATTTTCCATTTGTATTTCTTAGATTAATCTAGGTGGATGCTTGTAAATTACCTGTGCTGAGTAGTTTTATTGGCAATGTTTAGAACCCTTAGGAAATGATTACTTCTTAGAAGTGTCTCGCAGTTATAGCCGGGTTTTTTCGACTTTTGGCTTTTTATTTTGTCTCAAGAGTCTACCTCTTCAGTTTATTGGACTAAGAAGCTGTTATTTTGTTTTTCACTGTCCTAATAGTGTCTTTTATAGTCATTAGGCCATCTCAACTTTTCAAGAACTACTGATTAGAACAATTATGTCACCTTGGCTAAACTGGTAAAAGCAGCAATAATAGCATTAAACACAGCCTAGAAAATGATAATGGAGATATTTATTAATTTTCCACCTTAATCCATGTAAACATTTGTGGTGATATACCAAATCTAAAACAAATCAGGAAATTGTATGCAGTAAAGAAACACATGATATGGTGAATTTACCCTCAGAGGAAATAATTTAAAAGGGTTCAGAAGAAACAATAGAGAAGTAGAAGAGGAGGTTAGAATCCAGACAGAGAAGAAAAAAAAGAGAATCATACAAACTTCAGGAAACTTTATCTTTGGCAAGAAGATAGGATGAGTAAAGAGAAGAAACACATAGAAGCAAGAGCAAAAGAATAACAACAAAACTCACACTCATATAAAAGCAAAACCACACTCAAAACATAAATGCAAACAATCAAGGAAATAAAAGAAAGAGGAGTTAAAAAGGAAAAAATGTAGAAACTAAGAAAACAAAGTCCACTGTAATGTGTGACTCTGCTGTCACTGCCATACACAAAGGGCAGACAGAGTCCAGATGCAAGTTAATACTAGCAAACCATTCTTAGATTTTGGCCAGGTAGTGGGTAATCCCAGTGGAACTGCGCCATTAATTCCATTATGTTCAGCTTGGTTTCAGGCTGTGAGGCTGGAACCAGATTTTTTTTAAACTTTGGCATGCCTCCTCTTTGAACTTGCCCTCATGTCAATTTGAACTTGAGTCCTACTTCCTGCCATATTGAATTCACCTCCCTGACTAGGCACTCACAGCTGTTGTGAGCTCTGTTGGGCCCTTTCTAAGATGGCTACTGGCCAATTGCCCAACCCTGGGGGACGTCTAAGCCTGAATAACTCACCATCCATTTCAGTGTGCTTTATCCACTAGCCCATTCCTCTCATGTATTTCTCCATGATGGGCTCTGGGGTTCCAAGTAGTTCATGTGCTTCTGAGGTAGTGAGCTGCTTCTTCCAAACAGTGAATCCAAGCTCAGGAAGAGAATGCTGCCTGCTACCTTCTTATTCTTTGTTGAAGTTTTTCTCTCTGCTCTCCTTGTGGGTTTCATTTCTCATTTGAAATCCTTTCAAGATTCAGAGACTGTTCCCCTGCTTCTCATCTTCACATTGCTAAATCCAGTATCAGGACAGCAACATTCAGAGAGGTTTGCTCTCTCCCACTCACCACTCTACCATCTACCCAGAAGTTTCTGAGACTTATTTTGAAGTGGAATAAATTGGACACACATAATTACACAATATCTCTCTGGTGTTAGAAACTGAAAGTGTAAATAAGAAACAAAATATAAAATGGGTATTGTGTAATAGGAAGAAACTATTCAAAAGAAAGGGGAACTAGAAAGGAGAGGTAGAAAGGAATGAAAACAGAATGACAAAATGGAAACAAACCTTTGTAAATGGAGAGGATGAGGTGTCAAGTAGAGCTTGACATTTTAGGGGAATGGGGAAAAATCAGTCAAGCTGTATCACATTCAGATACAAATTCCCTACAATGAATGTGAACCTTATGAATGTCTAAACGATTCCAGTAAAATTCAGAAAAACCATTTGAAGATTCCCTGTAAAATATGGGTGGAACCAGGGACTTTTCCATTATTTCTGTTCAATATGTATTTCCTAAAATTGTATACTGTACAAAATTACAAAAGAACTTCAAACAATACTTGATTATATACTTAATGATCATTGAACTTTGAATAGAAGTTGATATTTTAAGTCGCATATGGCAGTTCAAGTTCATCATCTAATTGTGTCATTATTTGAAAGTACTTATTCATATAACTTTGTTATGTTATGATATCAAGTACATTAAACACATTGTCTGAGTCATTTTGAGAAACAGCTGTGACATAAATTGTGTCTAGTTCATATCGTGTTATATGAGGCATATGTGAGGATATAAACAGAGGAAAGTTCCTTAATCTGCCTCCTTTTTAATTGTGATTTGTCACCACCAGCATCTGTAGCATGCATTGCTTGAGAATAGTTTTTATAAGGAAAGTGAAGTAACATCTTACAAGATCAGCAATGCGTAATGAAAATAGCATTATTGTTATTATGATTTATGCTGTAATATAAATATATCATATATTTAAATATATCATATATTTACATGGCATTTTAGAAAGATCTTCCTAACAGAAATAAACACCTTCACCATCAGAAATTTAAATAGATTAATATTAATATATAATGTTATATTCTTTACTTACATTGTCGTTCAATTTCAGCATCTCCTGTAATGTTTCCTCAAGTGAATTATGCTTATAACAAACGGATCTTAAATAGTACTGAAATTCTCTGACTACAGTTAAATATCTGTGTGATTTTGTCCATGAAATAATTTAATTAGAATATTTTCTCAAAATTAATATAAGAATAATATGGATCTCACATGGAACTGTGTACTTCAGAAAAATGCCTAGTTTGAAATAAACAGACCATGGAGATGGCTCAATCAAATAAGTGCTTCCCTGGCAAGTGCAAGGGCCTGAGTTCAAGCCCCAGTTCTGTCAAAAGAAAAAAAAGAAATAAACATTCTTTAGTGCCTGAAGAAATCGTTTCAATCAAAGGTATTTTTTTTCTTATACTAATTTCATGCCAAGGTCCTTAAGGCAAAATCCATATCAAACATTGTAAATAAGTACTCTTTCCAATTATTCATTAACATAGAGTTTATCGGGCTTAGAAGAGTGCAGGAAGTGCTTTTTCACCAGTGTGATTGTAAGTAGGATCACATTTCATTCACAAAAATATCCGAGTATGAAGACTGAAAATTCAGGTTCAGATTTTGATTGATTCCTATACTTGATGACTCCAGGGCTTCTTTGGGTAGATACACTGCACAGCAACAACTGTGTGCTCATTTGTACATTGCCAATTAAATTAAAATCTAAGGTGAAATCTTTCATTTTGCAAAATTTTCTCTCTCTTAATGTCCGTGGTGCCTTAGAAATTTAACAAATTTTACAAAAATATAATATTTAAATTGTATTGATTTTGGCATTACAGATAGCATCATTGATATAGTTTGAAATATTTAATACTATTATTGTGTTTTGTTTTTCCAAAATTGCAATTATTGATATCAGAAAGATATGTTATCACATTAAAATTAAATATTTGTATGCAATATTTGATGCGAAAATATTTCTACTATCTTGTTATTAGTATAAAATGAGGTATCTTAGTATTGCTGAGTTGTAACTGAAAATGATAAATTTTAGTAACTATAAATGATAAGACATGTAAATGGTATACTTAAAATTTAATATTTACTACTTTGGAAAAGAATATCAAATCCTGAATCTTCAGCAAGAGTTTTTGTTAAGTCTTATAGGAACAGATTCCCAGAGATGTAACATGATATTTTACACAGTCTGGAAGTGCTTCCAAGAGAAAATGTTTAATAGTAATGATAAATGTGTGTTTACAAGTATAATTCCTCTTGACATGTTAAAGAATAATCAGAAAATAAAGATTAATATAGGAATAAAAGGATTTTTTTGAAAATCAAGTCACTATAAGTTCTTATTTTGTCCATAAATAGTTCAATGCAACCATTTGTTATTAGATTCCATTTAGTATTTTAAAAGGTCTACTCTCAATATTTCACAGACATTGAGGAGTTAAAGTGCACTGCAACAGTTTCTATATCTTGGTGCCAGGGAGATGGCTCACTGGAATAAACACTTCCATGGCAAGTGCAAGGGCCTGAGTTCAATCCCTGGTTCTGTAAAAAAAAAAAAATTCTGTATCTGTATCTTGTTTGGTAAATCACTTATGGATATTGAAATATTTTTTTGAGAATTTTTTAGAATTGAATTTCCAGCTCTATATTTATGTCTTGCAACTACATTCTGATGTCGCAGTTTTACCATGTATACATGAAACCTAGTATAGAAATACCAATTGTGCACATTTTGAAAGAGTATTTTCTAATTTTCTTTCCTTCTTTTTTATTTTTTATTTTTTATTTATTTTTTTTTTTTTTGTCTTTTTGAGACAGGGTCTCACTATGCTGTTCAGGCTGGCCTCGAGCTCACTTTGTAGCTCAGGCTGGTCTCGAACTCACAACAATCCTCCTGCCTCAGCCTCCCGAGTGCTGGGATTACAGGCATGCACCACCACGCCCGGCGTTTTCCTTCTTTTTTAATGTATTTGGTACAGGGTCTTGAACTCCTCCTGCATGCCTATCTCCCCAGTGCTGGGATTATAGGTGTGTACCACCACACTGAGTCTCAATTGCTGGCTCAGCGCACCTGGGGGTGGGGCTACCATGGCATGTGGTGCTTGGGACTGAACCCTGGTACTTGTACTTGCCTAAGCAGGTGCTTAGTCTGCTGAGCTATAACTTTTCTATAATTGCCTGCTCTAGAATTTTCTGTTTTGTAAAACAAAATATCTGTGCATGCTTGACCTAAGTGTAGTTTTAAGGTTTCAAATGTCTGCTCATGATTTATCTGCAACATAATTTGCTTAATATGTAGCAACCTCTTATTTTTGTTTCATATGCTTGCTACACTTATTTGGCTCTATCTATATTTATAACTAAAGAACTTTTTCAGATTAATTTTTTAAGTTGTAATGTATCTCTTTAGCTGCTGACCAAAGTCTTGAAGACAGAAAGCATGAAAAGAAAATCTATTTTGTCATTTGGTACTTACCCAAGGCTGACCCATAGGGTATCTGTGTCAGTCCAAATGTTCCTTAGTCTTCAAACTTATATTTGCAGTTTATAAACATTTATGTTTTATGACTCTGCTCACATTAAATTTCTACCCTCTATTCCATTAAAATTTTGTTTTAGAAATTACTCTTTGCCTCTACATATTTTTATTGTCTACCACATTGCTGTGTTCAGTGAGTGGAAACTAGTATACTATTTTAATTTCTATTCAAGATTTAATGAGCAGGTGCCAAGTCTCGGAGCAATCTCGCCAGTCTGATATTGCAGTTTGATGGGGCTAAGGAAAGAGAAAAAGATCAAGTTGTATCATTGCAAATTTTATCATTGCCCAACAAAATAAAGATAGCTTTTATTAGTGGATAACAATGTATGGCACATTATGGAAATGTATTTTTTAATTCTTTGAAATTTTTATCTGAGTGAAGATATTTAAAAAGGTGGTGGACATATTCCATCATGAGTTGTTAGAAGGACCGGAAGAAGTATTGCATAGTTACATACTTCCTATCAGTAAGTAAATTGTGAAGACTAGGAGTTGAATTTTTCTAAAGAGTAGGTTGAAAAAGTTTCTAAAGACCAAACCTGGGACTGGGGAGATAGCTCAATAGAATAAGTGCTTGTTGAGCAAGTGCAAGGGCCTGAGTTCAATCTCTGGTTCTGCCAAAAACCAAAAAGCAAAACAAAACAAAAACCCCAAACAAACAAACAAAAAATAAATAAACCTGACCAAACCTGTAGAAACTCAATGTACAGTAAAAGTGCAGTTACCTGAAAAAATACAGTGGGAACATACACATATTTTAAAATGCTATCTAATAGTTATGGTTTGTGTCTAGTTTTCTCCCCAAAGCCTCATGCAGGCATAGCACAGACATCTACGGTTTGTGATTAACCCATGATCCACTGATTATGGGCGTAAGTGCTGCTGGGATCATGGGTGTGAATACTACTTCCAGACTGGGGCAGGTAAAGTGAATGCAACTTGAGGGACCCAGACTTGTTCTCTGTTGTCATTGTGGCTGCTCAGCCCCTTTACTCTCTCTTCTCTGCCATGAACTGCTCTCTGCCACGTGCCGCTCTGCCTTGGAGCCAGCGCAATATGGACTGAAGCCTCCAGTAACTGTGAGCAAAATAAACCTTTCCTTCCTTCACTGTGAGTGCTGGGTACTTGTCCCAGCAATGAGAGAAAAGTAACTGAGACACTAATAAATCTGAAATATTATTAGCAGGAGGCAGTAGTATAATTCAGATCATTTCCTTTGCTAATACTTTCGCTGCTGTAGTTAAAAATTTTGAAATGAGATTTGAGAATGTGTTCTTAAAAATATAGATAATTCAATTGAGAGAATCTGATTGCATACTAAAGGGAAAGAATAGATATTAAGCATTGGGAAAGAGGATAGCCAAAATGAGATGCAAGGCACAGATTGAGCTACTGTTTTCAGAAGGAAAAGGAATTCTTTTGATGTAGCAGGTGGTTGGACTTAAATTCAATGACATGTCCACTTAAAATGTACACATGACTCTCCAAAAATAGAATTTAGAAATGATTTAAATATATATATATATATATATATATATATATATATATATATTTAAATATATATTTGGGATAGTGCAAATATCATGAAAGGACTTATTTAAGAAGCACAACTTGTCATTCATAGCACAAATATGTTATCTATATACTTGTTCAACTATAGCATATAATGTTCACAAATAACATTAATAATGTCATCATAGCTTAGTTACTTCAGCATTTACAGTTGAAACAATTATTGCTTCTTTGTAGGCAGAACCAATTTTTAGTAGTCACCTGTGTGCTGAAAGGGACCACTGCACCATTAAATGAGGTGAATGTCCCCTTAAGTTATTGTTTGGTTTGAGATAAAGACCTGTAAGTGTAAACCATAATGATTCATTCCAAGTTGCTGAGTCATTCTGATTAATTCTGAGAGATGAATTAGAAAAAAAATCTTTATAATCTCATTGTAACACTGAAATTTCTTCCCTTTCTCTATAGGGTGTGCAATTTAGGGCCTTGCACTTGCCAGGCAGGCACTTATGCCACTGAGCTATCTCCCCAGCCATATGCTTCCCATTTAAAATTTTCCTTTTAACTTTTCTGTTTTCATTATTTTCTGTGTTAAAAATCTTTCTTTTTTTTCCATGGGGGGAATATTATTAAGACAATGTTTCATGACAGGATATATTTGAAACTTGTTATGAGCATTGTTAAGACAATGTATCATAAGGGGATATCTTCTTGAGAAGCTGTAACTGGAAGATAAAGTCTACCAAATTATAAACCAACTGTATCTTACTTGTGATACCAAATCCTATGACGCATCTTCATGAGCAAGATGAGGATATAGTCACAACATTTTACATGGAAGAATTTTCTTTTTAAGGTTTTTCTTTCTTTCTTTTATTTTTTTTGACAGGGTCTCACTATGCAGCCCACATTTACAGTGGTCCTCCTGCTTTCTGCCTCTCTATGGCTGGGACTACAGGTGCACACCACCATGCCCGGACTCCATTGCTGGTTCAGTGCACCCAAAGGTGGGGCCCGCGCAGCATGCGGAACCAGGAATTGAACTCTAGCCACTGCGCTTACCGCCGACCCTGGAAGAATTTTCTTATGGTACAGAACCAAGAAAGGTTAAGAGACCTCCTCAAAAAAAACAAAAAAAAAAAGTTTAGAATAAAGGCAATAGAGCCACGGATTATGGTACAGCTATGGCCAAGTCGAAGAACCACACTACACACAACCAGTCCCAAAAATGGCACAGAAATGGCATCAAAATCTTCAGTCACAACGATATAAATCTCTGAAGGGCGTAGATCCCAAGATCCTTAGGAATATTTGTTTTTCCAAGAAGCACAACAAGAAGGGCTTTAAGACAATGCAAGCAAACAACGCTAAGGCCATGAATGCATATGGCAAGACTATCAAGGCCCTCATCAAGCCCAAAGAGGTCAAGCCCAAGATCATTCCAAAGGGGGTAAACTACAGGCTTGCTCATCTTGCCTATATTGCCCACCCTAAGCTTGGGAAGCATATCTGTGTCCACATTGCCAAGAGTCCCAGGCTTTGCTGGCCAAGAGCCCAGTCTCCAGCTTCTGCTCCAGCCCAGGCCCCCAAAGGTGCCCAGGCCCCCATGAAGTGTCCACTGCAAAGCCTCTTATCTGCTGATGTAAAAACAGAAGGACTGGTCCAGCCAAATAGCTCAGTGGATTAAAGAGCCCACAATCAGGCACAGGGGACAGAGGTTGAATCCCCCAGGCTGCTGTACTGACCCCATCCCCAGGGGGATCTGAGACAGCAATCAAAACTGGGCACGATGGCATGCACTTGCAATCCCAGCTCTTGGGAGGCTGTAAAATGACTATGAGTCTGATCTAGTAGTGAGGCCCTGAACACCCTGTAGACCCTGCCCTAAAGTACAGAAAAAAAAAAAAAAGAAGGACTGGTGTGACCCCTGGGTTGCCGTCTGTGGTGGCTAGTGTCCTGTGCTTTTTGCACAAATAAATCTGAGGCAGGATAAAAATAAATAAATAAATAAATAATAAAGTCAATAAATCTTTTCCCTTTGTCAAAAACCAGCTTTATCAAGAACCTTTCTCATATTGAAACATTCGCTTGACTCCTGTTTCTTGATTAACCCAGAAGTTTTCCAAAACAGAAGTAATTTAAGAAATTTTAAAACTAAAAAAAATAATAGTGGGGTGGGAGAATAACTCAACAATCTAAGCGCCTGCCCGATAAGTGCAAAGACTCAGGTTCAATCACCAGTACCAAATGCTGTGCCAGCCCTGCAGCCCTTGAACCTGGGTGCTCCATGTCTGCCACAGAAACTGGGTATGGTGGAGCCCATCTATAATCTCAGCACTGAGGAGCCTGAGACAGGAGGATCACTATGAATCTGAGCTGTGCAGTGAAACCACCAAATAAATAAATAAATATTTGTTTAAATATGGAATGCTTCTCAAAGCTTCATGCCATCCATGTGCAGGGGCCATGCTAATGTTCTCTGTATCATTCCAGTTTTAGTATATGTGGTTCCAAAGTGGACATATAAAAGATTAAAAAAATAAGTAAAAGGAATGCTTTTCTTGGACTAAATAATCTTCATGTGTGCATATATTTGAAACTGGTTATGAACATTACAGATCCTAACAAATGAGTTTGCTTTAATAACTGATTTTTAAATTCACATTCTGAGAAGAGCTAGATAATGTTTAACAACAAATACATTAAGTTGCTTTTCACTAATATGCAATAGCTATGTTTGTCAAATAGCTATATTTTTGCCACAACCTTGTTACTAGATGATATTTCATAAAGGCTATGATTGTAAACTTAATTCTCTTGAGTGTATAACATGTTTTAACAATCTGACATGAATCTAGTAATATGAAAATGTCATGCAACTTATTGAATTCTCAACTGTCCATATCATGAGTCATCTGAAAACAATGAGCACCAACCCATTTCTTACTGAAATACTCTGAAAAATTATGAATGAAGAGTAAAATACTTTTTGATGATAAACACTTTGGGGCTAGGCTGATAGCTCAGCATACCAAAGCTCCTGCTTATTCTGAGCTCAGTGGTGTTCGATCCTTGGACTGCCGGCCAGGAGCTGCCAGCACACTGAGATAGGATTGAGACCGGGCATGGGAGCACAAAACTGTAATCACAGCACTTAGGGGGCTAAAAACAGGAAAATCACTACAAGTCCAGTCTACATAGTGAGACCCTGTAGACCCAATACTAAATACAGAAAAAATACTGTTTTAGTAGAAAAAATTTTTATTCTGAATCAGTGAAAGCACATGTACACACACAACACACAACCATAAAGAAATGGTATTTACAGAAACAATGCAGTAAAAAGATAGTTAAAAATGGACATAGAGTATTGAGAATATATAACTGAATGGCTCACTACATGGTAGTTTCAAAACTTATATCAATATATTCAGTTTTAAAGATAAGGTTAAGATTAAATAAAATTTGAAAATTGAACTTATTCTTGCAATTTTACTTACTATTAACTTTTTTGTTTTATCTTTCATTTCTGCAGTGTTACCTAATACATACTGTATATTTGAAAAAAAGGAAGTCTATCAAACAATGTTTAATTGCTTTGTTCTGTTTTTCCAGAACACTTTTTATTTGCACATCAGAAAATTTTACAGCTCTAAATATATAGCCATTTCTCCATAAGAAAAAAAAAAGCTGCTAACATTACATTTGCTATTTAAGATAAGTTAAATAATATTACACACAGATATTTTAGTATTTACTTTAAAAGTCAGTATAAAACATTAATTTGGATATTTATGTTATATATATATATATATATACATATGTACATATGTATATATATATATATATAATCTTTTGGAATTCATATTTTCAGCAATACAGTGTGAAAATTTTACAAATATGATTCAACTATTGACTTCCAAAATATTTTTAGTACTTCACACTTCTTTATTTTTTATTGTAGTATCAGAGATTGAACTCAGGACCTTGCATTTTCCAGGCAAGCACTTATCCCACTGAGCTATCTTCCCATCCCCCAAAGTACTTTTAGTAATGTTTACTAAGTTAGACTTTTCTTGTTATTTTAGCAGAGAATATAGGTATTCTATAGAAGCAGTAATCTGAAAAAAGTGTTTGTGAGATTGTTGTTGACATTTAAATTTAAAAATTAAATAATTAAACTTTATATTTACAATAAATGAAAAGGTAATGAAGATCCTATATTTTTATATAAGTACCACATGCTAACCGATTGCACCACTGGAGCTTCGAAGATCCTATAGTTTTATACTGACTTAGATAATAATAAACTTGGACATGAAACTCAAAGAGAAGATTTTCTTGAATTTTGCATAACTGTTTTGAGAGCCAAAAATAAAATACATTCTTCCATATCCTATTTCATTATCATTATATGGTCCAAATTGTTAGCCAACATAACCCTATTGTTTACTCAAGTTTCTTTTTTTTCTACAACAGAATGTCTGCAAAATGCTGTTTTAATTTTTTTCTTTTGAGTTGATGAGAAGACAAATCCTTGGGAAACTGAAGCTTAAGATCGAAATGGACATCTTGCACAAAGCAACTGTCTTGTTCTCCTGTTATCTTGTTTGTACAAACCACTTCTAGTATTTTGCTTGCATTGTCTGGTTTTGCAAACTTTCTTGTCCAGCCTTTCTCAGCTCCCTAACTATGCCCCATTCTTCCTCTGGCTTCAGGCAGGTACCATTCATGCACTTCAGAAGCAACTTATATGCCCTGTGCCCGAACACCCTGAACTCCCAATAGAGGGTGCTGATATTCAAATGCACTATGGCTACTTCTAGCTCTGCAGTGTAGATAAATGAATCACACATGCTGCCATCATTACATCATTCTCCAGTCTTGTAAAGCCATATTTCTTGTACTAAAGTTAATCCAAAAATTTTAAAATTTGCAATTACTTTCTTAAAGATGCTTTACTGATGAAAGAAAGGTATGGAGAAAGTCATGAAACCAATGTATGGAATATAGAACTACAAATAAAATGAAAACAGGAAAACAATCATTGAAAATAATTCTTGTTTTAAAAATAAGATAATTTGAATGAAAATTTCACAAGAGCCTATAAAATATAGATTTTTGGCTGGGGGAAAGAAGAATGAATTAATGTGGAAACAGAGCAATCAGTACCAGAAAGAACTGTCTAAAAATTAATGTTTTCATAAGTTATTAAAGCTGATACAAATTTTATTATTTTTCCACAAATGCTTACATATACATTTAATATAATATATAATTTAATAAATGAATATTTTAATACAGCATATAATGAATATATATTAAATAAATCCCAAGGAAAAATTAAGTACAGATAAGTCAGTAATTCACTACATGAGGGACAAAAAGTTATAAAATAAAATCACAATGATAATCATCTTCTCTCTCCTATCAGAAATAACTATAAATGGATTAAACCTTCAATTCAGATGAGACTGTCAAAGCTGATCAGATAAATAAGGGTTACATTTTCAGAATCTGATATTGTCACAGTGACTAGTAAGTAACTATGGTAGAGGAGGATCACTACTAGTCTGAGCTGCATAGTGAGACCATGTACCAAATACATAAAACTATAAAAAAAACAACAAACATGTGATTAGGTATTTTGCCCAGCAGCAAAATTTAGAGAGTACAACAGATAAATTTATAAGATATAAATACTGTTAACGCTAAATATTATATACGAGGATGTTTAAGATTCAAAATTTTATTATATTATGAAAGTAATATACCTAGTGAGTTATATAATTTTCTATAGGCCCCTCTAACATGACTTAACATATACTAGGATATATATGTTAATGACATTCATTTTTGTAATCCTCAATTTCTTACTTGTTACGTATATTGGTTTCATTATAAGGACATGTAGAGTATCAATAAAATTGTAACTCTCAAATGGATCTCATCTGAAAAGAGTTCATTACATTTTACAGAAGTATTTATATGTTCCTGATAAAATATATTACATCTAGAGGTGAGATTTCAGAAAAGGATTGTGCTTCTGATACTTTACAAGCGGTGCAACATGGGACAGCACAGTTAACATGGAGCTCAGGGTCCTCATCACATAAATAGAAATTGTGCACTATGTCAGCTGTATAGAATTATAAAATGCAGGGACAACGTCATCATTGTCAACACTATTATTTCCATTTAAGAGAATATTTTTCTGATTTATTTTTTGTCCCAACTCCAGAAATCATGATCTTTTGTTTCTGTTAATCACTAAGTTTGTGTTCTTGTGAAAAATAGTAATTAAGATAACTTGCACACAGGTTTATTGTTAAGACTTATCTTCAACGACCTCCCAAATCTCAAATGGCAAGCACCTGTTCTCCAGCCCTGCAAGCTACAGAAAGGCTGTGAAACTCTGGGACACAAGGCTGCATGAAGAGAATGTAGCGTGTTTGAGATTTCCCGTCGCATGGCTATGGTGACCCTGACTCTTTCCTTCCTTCACTTCCTGGTCACCAGGGTGTGAGCTGTTTTCTGTCCTTCACGCTCCTTGCCATTATGTTTTCTGTCTCTTACCACATACCCCCAAGCACACTGCAGCACAGAAGTATAAAAAATTACAACATTTCTGTTAAGAAAACACTCATATTTGGAAAAAAAAATCTTGAAAAATAGTTTGCATTAAGGAAAGATTTTTTTTTTTAGGAGCAATACCAGATACTAGTTTTACAGTTATAGTACTTTCTACATGCAACGGAAATTATTCTTGTACTATTGTAGCTATTAGCATGGTTATCAAATATTATTTATAAATATTGATTTATAGGTATTAAAATTAGAAATATGGCTGTAATAGTAATATAGGTGAAATAGATAGCTCTATTATAGATTTTATAGTTATCATATTAACATAAACACTTATGATGTAATTGACATCTAGTAACCTAAAGCTTTAAACTAAATATATAAGAATTCAAATTTTCATTTGTCATTTTTTAGTGTAGGACAAATTATAATTTGTATTCATCAAATAGGAATAAATACAAAAGAGCTTTTCCTTTAAAAATGTATTCCTCTCATCTAAAAATTGTACACATCAGAAAGAAATGTACCACAATGTTTTTAGGCAGGCTAGTCATGGGCTAAAGTTGTGTTTTGCAATATAAAAAGAAAAAGCACATTCATTAAAATATAGACAACAAACTCACATTTCTCACCTTTTTTTTTCTTTTCTTTGTCAACAAATCATTTCAAAGAAAGACAGAAATGAGAAAGACACATTTCTCTTTAAAAGAGATGGAGAAAATCTATTATCCAAAACCAGTGTTGTTCAAGCAAGATTAAGAAGTAGGTTTAAAAACGAAGAATGATTCCCTGGCAAGTGCAAGGTCCTGAGTTCAATCCCTGGTTCTGCCAAAGGAAAAAAAAGAATAAGGGCTGGGGAGTTAACTCAGTGGTGTAAGTGCCTGTTAACAAGCACAAGGACCCGTGTTTGAACCCCTGTACTGCACTCTGTGCTGGCCATAGAACCATGGATGCGCCATGCTGGCCACCAAAATCTGTCTTGGTGGCACACACCAACAATCCTAGTGGTAGGTAGGCTGAGTCAGGAGGATCACTATGAGTCCAAGCTGCATGGTGAGACCCTGTACCAAAGAAATGAAAAGATTTAAACATATAATAGATACAATAAAAAGTGAACATAAAAATAATTTAAAATGCATTTAATGAGAAGTTTTATTACATCATTCCTGCATTGGTGCTTCAGGTTTGTGTTGTGTTGTGTTATGTTTTGTTTTTGGAAATAGCCAGATCCACTTTGGTTGCTCAGAACTTCTTGGGGCCTCTTCTGTACCTGGGTAAATTTAACTTAATTTAAACATTTTACTTGAGTCCATATCAAATTTTAAGATATAGAACAGGCCTTGGGTAGAATAGCGCTTATACGGAGGGACTAATTGAAAGTAAACTAGATAAATATTAAATGGAAATGAGTAGCATACCTCTCCCTTTTTTAGATTGCATTAATTCAATAATGTAACTATCTGCAAGATATAATTTTAGGTAATAATATAAGTCTTGGTAAAAGAAGATTGAATTTTAAGTGATCATAAAAGAAAACTGTAGGAATTTTTCAGGTTTTTGTATTATATAACTTTATAAGGGAGTTTGGTATAAAATTTACTGTGGACAAAATCGTTTGTACTTTGCTCGTATTTTATGTAACTGTTCATGCACAATTAGCAGTGAATGACTAGGTGAAGGCAGAGAGTACTACGAGAGAGAACAGAGAGAGAAAGTAGAATGTTCTTGTCCATTTCCTCTGCTGGCATCAAAAAACCGAGTCCCACTATTCTGACGCAGGTTCCTAAGGAAAACTCAGTAAGCATCATTAATCACCAGGTGGCATGAGGTAAACTTTGAAATGATTCAAGTTTTTTGTCATGAATTTTCTTTACCTTTTTGCAGATGTTTTTAACAGAGAACATGTACCCATGTGTGAATGTTTACCCAACACCACCACAGCATCAGAACATACATTCAAACTCGATCTCTTTTATTTACACCAGCTTATCATCTTGTGTATTTGCTTATTCATGGATGACACACTAAGGCACATATGGAAACAGCTGGCTGTGATTTAGTATTCAAGTCACTTGGATAAAGTAATTAAGCTATTGCACACTTTGTAGACAGAGAATTCATGAAAATTAACAAACTGAAGCTGTAGGTACTGCTCTCCCATGTGTGGTATACAATAATGAATGTTGTGATATCTACAGCCAATCCTTTACATAAATAAAGGAATAACACTGCTGAAGACCAGAGTTTAATGCTAGCTTCTATATAAAATAAAGAAGTAGCTTTTAAAAATTATCTAACTTGCATGATTCTCAATGTATTGCTAACATTAAAACTATTAGTAGGGGTTCTAATGTCAGCCAATACTGACACTATGAAATAAGTCAGACTCTAGGTCCAAAAATATCAATTATATTGCCTTTATATACCTAGATGGGTTGATAATTAATTACATTTCGTACTTCAATGTTGTCTCAGTTACTGTTCTCTCTCATTGCTGGGAAAAATATCCAACGCTCAAAGTGAAGGAAGGACATATTTTTTATTTAGCTCACAGTTACCGCAGGAGTTAGTCTGAACTCAGCTGGCTCCAAGGCAGAGCAGCTCTTGGCACAGGAAGGCAGTTCATGGCAGTGGAATACAGCAAAACAGCAAAAGCAAATGGGAAGAGTAACAGCAACGCTGACCACAGAGAGTAAGTCTGTCTCTCTTAAGTTGTATTCAGGCTATTTCCTCAGTCCGGGTGCAGCACTCACACCCATAATGCCAGTAGATCATGAGTTAACCACAAACTCTAGAAGTCCACCCCATGACTGGATGAGACTTTGGGGGGACAACTAGACACAAATCATAACAAATGTTAAGTTACACTGAGCAATCAGAGTACAGAGTGGTATTTTATAAAGAAAATGTACACATTATTTTGTAAAGTACAACTTTCTTTGCATATCAAACATAAACATTTCAAGAAAACATGAGAATATAAATTGAGCATAAGGCTAAAGAAACAACAAACATATGCAATTACACTGATTACATATGCAATTATACTGGTTTCAATAGTGTTATAGTTATTTTTAAAATGTCCCCCTAAGTCTCACATTTGGAGGTGGGGGCCAGAGGGCAGGGGCAGGTTCCTGAGGCTAAGGGTGAATTCCCACTCCAGCTCCTGCCTCCTCTCTCTACTTCCTGACACTACACCATGGGCAGCTTCCTGATCCAGGGCCTCCCAGCGTACGACTGCCACTTGCTGAAAGTGATCACAGACTGAATCTGCTGAAACTCTTAAGTCAGAAAAAATCCTCCTCCTAGTTTTAGCTGTTAGATGTTTTTGCCCAGTGACAGGAAAGTGACTAATATTAATAAATGATACCAAGACTGAACATATTGCTCTGATTAAACGTGATAATATGGTTTACGGCCTTTCTGATTGATTTACAGAACTACTGGGAAAGATTTGGAGATCTTAGGTTGAGAATCCCTAAAATACTACAAACAGTACTTGATATGTGTACAGATTAGAGCTCAGAGAGCCCAAATGCTAATAAAAACGTGGATAGCAAATCCAGGCTCAGGATGTTTCTGTTGGGAACAAGAACTCCATTGGCACTTGCACTAGACCTCATGTGTGTTACATTGTGGCAGAAAATGTTTCCAGACTTTTTCCAGGTACTTATAATTTTGGGGCTTTGAAACTGTGGAAGTCAGGCTGGTTAATCCTGCATAGGAAATGTCAAGGCAGCCCTATTATTGAAGTTGTGGCATACTAACTTCTGGCTGCTTTTCAAAAAATTTTATTTATTTTTCATTCATTTTAATGAGACAAAAGATAAAATATTTATGAAAGAATTTCAAAACAGGTGAGTAGGGCAATTACAAAAATTAATGCATTGCATATTATTGTCTTTGTAGTAGTTGTTCAGAGAACAAGAAGCAGACATATCTTTAAACTATATATATATTTTTTTTTTCTTTTTTTTTTTTTTTTTTTTTTTAGGGAAGGGTCTACAGAGTGTTCAGGGTCTCACCACTATATCAGACTACTAGTGATCCACCTGTTTCCAGCCTCCCAAGAGCTGGGATTAAAGGCAAGTGCCACCACACCCAGTTTCAATTGCTGTCTCAGTGCACCCTGGGGGTAAGGCCAGCACCCGGAACCAAGCCCAGGCACTTCAATCTACTGAGATATTTGGCCAGCCCTAAACAATATTACAATATTAGTGCAAACCTTTCTTCTCAATGTACTAAGAGAAAGTAACTGTATATCTACTGTATATCTATCTTAACTCTCCTGTATGTATATATACATATATACATATGTATTTATATACATATATATATATATATAGTTAGATAGATAGATCTTCTTTCCTTTTCACAACAAAAATGTCCTTTATTTATAATTTTGCAAAGTTAGTAAAACATGACAGAAGGTTGCCTAGTAAAACTATATTAATATGTAGAGTTGTAAAAGGCTTAAGTCAAAAACTTCTGCCAATTGCCAGTTGTGCTGGTAACTCATTACTATTATGGACTATTGGGCTATATTGGGTTATTTTGCTGAATGCAAGTACCTATATTTGGACTGTCATCAAGTATGAAAAGACCTTTTTAAGACTTTTCCAAATACAACATCTCTAACTGCAATGGAGCACCCATCTCTGACAAAATAAAAGAAAAGAAAACAAAAGAATATGGTGAGAGCCATGGAAGCTAGAAGATTGATCAACTCTGTGCAGGTAGAACTAGGCCTTAGTGCCTAAAGCAAGCAAGCTACTTCAGTTCTGAGATACACATGCTGTCAGGCTGCTTTTAACCAGATCTAAAGTTAGAATCAAAAGCAAATGAGAGAGCTGAGCAATTTTAAACCTTGTAGTTTTCTTAGAAAGAAAGATCCTGGAAAGTCGAGGCAAAAGAGAACATGCCTGCTGAAAAGATTAACATAAAAATATAAAATCCTTTGTATAGGAGGGACAGGAAAAGAGGTATGGAGGTCATTTCAAAACTCTACAAGTCTTTTTCTAAGCATGCTGGTGCACAACTCTAGGCCCAGCACTCAGGAGACTGAGGCAGGGGCACTGCTACAAGTTCACGGCCACTCTAAACTACATGGTCAGTTTAAGACAAGAACTGCATAGCAACAACCTGCCTCAAAAAAAAAATCTACAAGACTGAATACATTTCTGACTCAAAGGTATAAAACCTTGAATGTTTCTTATGAGTAGACAGTCCCTGAGAAACCTGTTTATTCAGTGCCACCCAGGTAAGCACATCCGTGAGTTCAACCACTTAAACAAGCAGAGACCACTGGGTCTGTGGTCCAAGGGTGACACACAGGCTATTATTCATACAGATGGAGTTTGACCTTTTCCAAATGATACTTGTTTTTCATCCAGGCACCATGTAAGAGTTACGAGACACAGAGATTTCTACATAGATTTCAGAAGAAGGATTGGGAGTCCAGGAAACCTGTGTGAAAGCATCACATTCCCTGCCAAACACCTCTGATAGAGTGATGCATGAAGCTATGAGAGTAAATCCTTAGGTGCACTGGAGACCTCACTGTTACAGAGCACAGATTCCTTGTACCTGTATTACTTGCAAAGGGAAGCCAAAAGGAGATACAAAAGCCTGGCCAAGAGCAAGGCCAAATGGACTGTGTTCAGAAGTGCAGTAAGGACAAGCCTACTTAAGCCATTCAGAAGATTCATCTTACTGAAACCTCTGGTGCATTTGATGCTGGCTATGGAGGAACAGGATTTACTGTTTGTCCTGCTGGATTGCAGTCTTAGTTTCAGTGATTGTCTTCCACCTGCCATCCCTTTTGAATGGAGAATGCTTAAGCAATACCATGTAGTACTGGAAATAATCAGTTTTCTTTGTGTGACTTTTTAGTGGTTCGTTCGCTAGAGTGTGACTTGAGCCAATGAGATTTTGTAGATGGACTTCTCATTAATTTTAGGACTGCGAAATCCTCTATCACTCTTATAGCTTGACTAAATGCAATATGCATAATGATTTGGACTTAAGCTTTGTAAGGATCAAGGACAGAATGTGGATTCATATCTATCATAGCCCTTGAATGTGTCATGTTCAACAATGGGGTTTTGTCAGAAGAAACAATAGTTTAGGACATGATCTGGAAGGGAGTATTCTCATGCTCTGCTACTCCCTTCTTTATTTTTCACTGCCACACCACAAACAACATTCACGACAAAAAATGTCAAGACCCTTCTGCTTATCCATTTCTGTCTATGGACTGAGCCCACTGAAGTTGTGTGTCAGAGTAACTTCTCTTCCTTGAGGTGGTAGGTATCAGAATTTTATTGCCGAAATGAAAAGTAACAAATATTATGTCACTTAATTCAAATGTAAGCTTTAAGGATAAAGAAATAGCTTATCTTAGAAGTAAAATGACAACATTTGAATTCCCATTACAAGTTAGATAGGGCTCGGTCTAAAAGAATTTGCTTTTGCAGAGGCACAACAAATGAAGAGAAATATATTTATGGCTTTTGTAAGTTACCAAGACACTGATCAATAACGGTCAGAAACACAAAATATTCAGTGATATGACTATATTTAGGGTTAAGACTCGTGTCAGGGTTAATAGAAAACTCCACTGAGATCCTTCATCCAGTGTAATGCAGGATACATGGCTCCTTTTAAACTAACTCTCCTGTGTTCTAGCCCATGCTACTCTCACCTCTACCTACCCACCAGTTCTCCATAGTTGTTACTGGTTCACACTTCAGTGTCACTCCCTATTATCACACGGTGGTGAAATAACTTATCTCCTTTTCTACCTCATACATTATAATTTTAAGTAACTCTCATTTGAGAGTTTTTGTACCTGGTACTATTGTTCTCCTGCTATCACAACTGTGTTTCATGAGAAATGCAGCCTTTTGTTTTTACAATTGGGTCCCAGGGATATACCTTAATGCATTTTGTGTTGCTAGAAAAGACTATCACAGGCCAGGTAATTTATAAAGAAAGGTATTTCTCAGTGTTCTGCAACTTAAAGACCATGGCCAGAAGGCCCCCATCTTACAAGATCCTACATACTACAGCACCTCGAGCAGAAGGACAGGTAAAAAGCCCCAGAGGGGGAAAGTGGCCGAATTCATTCTTTCCTCAGGAAGCTACTGCTAAGATAGTCATTCCAATGACAATGGTACTTATTTATTCATATGAATTGGAGCCTTGATGATCTTCTCATCTCATAAACTAGTCATCTGTTATCAATGTTGTATTGAGTATTCAGTATCCAAAATGTTATCTTTAGAGAACGTATTTCCACTATTGCATCTTACCTCCATGTTATACACATAATTCACTCAATCCCTTCCGCTAGTGTCATAGTTGTTATCTTGATGTCTCTACAATGTCTCTTGTGTTTATGCCGGTGGGAGCTTCTGGGGTGATTGGATACTGAGGTCTGACTTTTTTTCAGTGGATTAGTTCACTGATGAGTTTTTAGTTACATGTGATCTGGAATGTGAGTGGGCATGGCCTTCACTTTCTCCTTCCTGCCTACCATGAGGAGGCTGCCTTTACCATGCTGGTCTGCATGATTCTTTGCCTTGGAGTCATCCTTTTATAAACTTAAACTTTTAAAAACTGAGACAAAGTAAACTTTTCCTCTTTTAAATTTTGGGAGTTGAATATGTTCTCCATGGTGAGAAAGTAAGAAAGATAGATTGAGTCCAAACCTTAACTAGCTCAAAAAGAAACTCTAAAATTCAAAGTTCATAATTTCTTTTTAATCTTCTACGAGTGAAATTCAAGCACAATTCAAGCAGAAGTTAAACTGTCTTTAGCTATTAGTCTATTAATAAGTTTCATGCTCCAAAATATAGTGGTAGAACAGAAAAAAACATAGATACCTCCACTAAAAGAGAAGAAACAGGAAATCAGGAAATGCAGTCTGTTCCTGCTAAATCCAAATCCATAGAGGAAATGCAAGTGCAAAATTCCTAAACTGTAGCAATATTCTTATTTGACACTGTGTTCCAGACTGCTTCTTCTGTAGCTCTGATAACCTGTAATGAACCTCAGTTCACCAAGAGCTTTCACACACAGGAGGTTTATGCTTGCTGTTGTACCAGCATGGAATCACAAACAGATGACCTTAGGATTCTGGAGATTAAAGTTGGCCTCTTCTCATGCCTAACATGGAGGTAGCTTCAGCTGAGCTAGAACTCTGTGGTTCTTTCACTTCTGGACTTGTTCTGTGTCTACAAGATATTCAATGAATTCTTTCAAATCTATTGTAATAAGCATTTCCTGAAAGCTTTCCCACTTTACATATCAAAATGAGGAATACTATATGGTCACAGCAAGGTTTTTCCTTATGCCTTCCAGAGTAGTTAACAGAGGAAAAAGAGGGCCAGTGAGGGCCACTGTTTGGCTGGCACAAATGGAGCAAAGCTACAGTGGATGTGTGAATCAGAAATTTGCAAAAGTAAAGACAATTAATGCCAAGGTCACCATGGCATCTCTCCTGAAAATGCCGTCCAGGTTCTAGCTTCCCTCAGATATGCTTTAAAATTATATAGATATAGATATAGATATATAGATATATACTGTATTTGGTACAGCGTCTACAGGGTCTCACTGCCCAGACTGGACTTGCGGTGATCCTCTTGTTTATAGGCTGCCAAGTGCTGGGATTACAGGAGTAATGCCACCACACCCAGTCTCAATCACTGTCTCAGCGCACCCCAGGAGCGGGGCCAGTACGGCATGCTGGGGATCAAGCCCTTGCCTCTGTGTCTTCCTATGCAGGTGCTTTAGTCCACTGAATTATCTGTGGACTAAAATATTTTTATTTTTTTATGTACAACAGAGACAAGAAACAAATTGGTGTTTCTTTTCCATAAACCCATATCTGAAGGAGAAAATTATTTTATTATACTCCTTTGAGATTTAGGCTCAACAATCATAGTTCTAATAGAAAAAAAGTCAATGAATTCAAGTCACTGAATTACTGCACACCCTAAATCCTCAAAGTAATGTTCTTTTACATCAGATACACTGCCACATAAATTATCACCATGTAAAAAGTATACCATATGTAAGTTTCAGTCTACCTCTCAATAATGAACTACACAATTTTAAATAACTAAGGCTCATTTTGCAAGTTGCAAAATATGTCTTTCTCAATATTTTGTATTTTGTTACTTTAAGTTGCATTATTAGTACTTGTTCATGTCAAAAAAAAAAAAGAAAAATAAGAATATTCTTTAGACATATAAATTCTATTTTAAATGTAATTATATTTTCAGGATTTCTTTAAGTATGTAATGTGTCTGGGCTGACAATAATATTTCTGTAGTGTATATCATAGTCAACTTACATGTGTAAAGTATTTACATTCTTTCATTAAAACACAGGAAAAATGGGTCAAACAACATGAATTTTTATCTAATTTAGAAGCCATCTCATAACAGATTCAATGAAAACAACTTACTATTCACAAATGGAAAATGATACAGAGAGCAAATGAGATTATTAAGAAAACAGATGTAACAGTATCAAGACCAAAGCAAACATAATTAAAAGGGAAAAATATTTCAATAGGAGAATCTGGAATATTTCATACTGATAGATATACAAACTATGAAGAACTTGCTATAATAATTAAAATACACATCAAATCATGCTTAATTAAAATATGTAAAACTGAAGTGGTATGAAATTGCAAGTTAGAAAATAAAATATGTATGTATTATATTCGAATAGCATATGTAATCATACTCTAATAAACATAATGAAACTCAACCAGCAATTAAGGTTTGTAATCTTAGGGATATGTATGCAGTCTTGCCATATAGTTATAGACAAGAGGAAGTAGTAACTATAAAATTGAAAGAATAATCTATTTCTTAGGACTGATCATATTTAAAAATTCTGTAGATTCAAAATTTTCCAAGTCTATCAGTCTAAATATTATTACCATATTCTAACTTCCCTTCCACTGAAAAGCTCAATTTTAACACAGGAAGCTTCTCTCATTTGGGAATTTGTCCTTTTATTTACCATCTAATTCTGTGTGCATTTTTGTTTTTCTCTTGGAATCAGCACATGTGAAAGATGAAAGAAATAATGAGGATTAACCAGAAGAAGAAAACATAGTTCTAAAGGAATTCTCAGCTATTTTAGCAGAGGGCTTTAGTGACAAACTTATTCAGATCACACAAATTCTACATTTGTCTTTGTCAGCTGCAAATCCACCTGGGGAGTGAGGATGAATGTGGACCATATAGAGCTCCAGAATATTTTAAGACTTTAATGCCTCTTCTACACATATCTGTGTTTGGAAAAGCCGCTATGTTTTCATGATCCTTTTGGTAATATGAAGAAATATGCACATTATAGATAAAGGATCCTATGATTTCAAAGAATGTTGTAAACACATATTACAAAGACAAGAAGCTGTACCATTTAAAACTTATTAACTAGATATTATAACCTATCAGCAATATATGTTCATTTTTTATTCTTGATTTTCTTTTTCTTGCTAAAACTAGCATATTTCTATGATTTTTAACAGTCCTAATTTAAGTATAAGGAAATGTAGTTAAAAGAACATTCTTCTAAGTGTTTTCAGATATTGAATGGAGTTCTGATAACATCAGTATTCTGAGACTTCTATCTATAGGATAAAAAAACTATAATTAATTTACAACCTCTAGACAAGGTCATTTAAGATAGCAGAATATTTTTTTAAATGGATCAATAAAAATTTAGATCATTTCCAAATGCTGCACTTTTGAAAGTCATGTCAAACTTAGGCTTGGCCAGGAATCAATCTCTGTCCATCTCGATTAACTCCCACTGAGCTGTAGCTGTGGTACCCCAGGATTTGACTTACTCTTCATTACTTAGCAGAGAACAAATTCATAGTGATTTTAAGAAACATTATTCCTAGAATGATAGAATAGGATGAAAATGCTGACTTTCTCACCCACAGGTAACAAAGGTGCAATTAAAATAGATAATTGTTAGTAAGGTAAATAAAAAGGGAAACAGTTTATCTGAAACTTCATTTATATATTGAATGAAAAGATTAATTTTCAGTATCAAACTGAAAGTATCTCTTGAATGTAATAATAAACTCAATCATGTATCACAGATTGAAAATATGTTGTTCATACATCAGTTGATAATGACACACAGAATATCTTTGAGTTCTTCAACATAAATTAGACATATCTATGTACGTGTATTCAGAAAGATATGTAATGGCAATAGCATTTTAATATTAATATGTTTTATTTTTCTTTACTATTATTTAATTATAAAATGAGTACATATATTTACTGTTCATCTATTTAAAATTTACCTTTTTCTATTAATTAATTAATTTTTTATTTTAGGGAAGGGTTTACAGGGTGTTCAGGGTCTCACTACTAGATCAGACTCATAGTGATCCACCTGTTTACAGCTTCCCAAGAGCTGGGATTACAGTCATGCACCACCACACCCAGTCTCAATTGCCATCTCAGTGTAACCCGAGGGCAGCGCTGGCATGGCAGGCCTAGGGATCAAACCTCTGGCCCTTGTACCTGCTTGCAGTCACTTTAATCCACTGAGCTATTTGGCCAGCCCTTACTTTTTCTTTTTCATATACTATTGAATTTTTAATTTTCATTTTTGGTTCATTCATTCTTATAAATGTATTGTTTGCAATAGAGGTTTTGCTTAATAGAGATAATCTTTTGCTTTTAATTTAGGAAATATTTATATATAAAGCTTTACAGATGAAATATATATTTGGTACAGGGTCTTGCTACACAGATCAGAACACTAGTGATCCTCCCATTTACACCCTCCCCAGAGCTGGGATTACAAGCATGTGCCACAAAGGCCAGTCCTGTATCCAGCTCAGCACAACCAGAGGGCGGGGCTGATGCAGCATGTGGTACCTGGCATTTAACCGCCACTCTTGAGCTTGTGTAAGCAGGCGCTTCATCCACTGAGCTGTCTCCCCTATCTTGATAATTTCTATAACTTTCTCCATTATTTTTCCTACAGTCCCTATTCTGGATTCAAAAATTCACCTCAAATTGTTTTCATCCAGATTTCCTTGTGGATATGTGAAGCTCAGTGGGAAATGTTGCAAAAATTGATAAAATCTTGCAGTGCTTGCATTTTTAAAACATCAATGCTTAAATGAGCAGAAAAGTGAATAGGTGTAGGCATTAAAACTAAAATACTTGTATAGAAACATATTTATTTATGTATGCTCTGTTCCTTACAAAAGTTGCCCCAGTTGATGAGCTAAAATCGTGCTCTGTCATAAATGAAAATTTCCTATGAGAAAAACATCTTATTTTCCTATAATATACTTATATTTGGTAATTATATGTTTTTTGGTTTTTTTCTTCAGAACCAGGAATTGAACTCAGGCCCTTAATGCATGCCAGGCCAGTGCTTATTCTACTGAGCTATCTCCTCAGCCCCAGTAATTATATTTCAATTCTTAAGTTCATTTGTTGTGTTATTGAGCTTTTAAAAACACATTTAACTAGGTTACAATTGTGAGTTCCTTAATATATTCCATTTAGCCTAATCCACATCACTCAGGACATTTAGAAACATGTATGATGAATACATACATTACACTATGATGTATATTACCTAGGTTACTACAAAATTGTTAATTTTCAGCCATATCACTGTCCCTCTGAATAAAATCTTTAGAGGTAACTGAACAGCAAAACTTCTTTTGAAAACCAAATCATTTCTCTTGGTTTGTATTTATTTATTTATTTATTTATTTATATTTATTTTTTATTTTATTGAAGTACAAATATCAATGAGACAGTTTTAAGACACCTTGACAGGACATATTTGATAAATTAATACATTGCAAACTGTTTTCATAATGTTTTGGTGTTGTACCAGGTGCATACATGA